>CAIGRP010112870.1:0-21487 GCA_903798385.1 Fraxinus cuspidata | reverse complement strand
ATATTAGTTTTTACCCCAATCCTTTATAATTAACGCACATTCTTTTATTTTAACTAACTTATAAATATCTTTTACGCTTGTAAATAAATTTCTCAAAAATTTATGTACATGTTTTTAATATTAACCAACTAATGTGCAACGCACGTTCACACTAGTCTATAAAAAAAATTGGCTAAAATGATGACGAGAGCATTATTGTAGCTAATGTGGACGTTAATTAAGTTATTTATGTCAAATCACAAAAGTGCTAGTGACACGTAATAATTTAAGCATCAAAACACGATTTTTAACTAAAAAAACTAGGATTGACTTCAACCAAAACCCTAATTCCCCCAAATTTAAACCTTACACCACTCTCCAATCGATGGTAAGCTTCATTCCAGAAATTGAGAGACATCGCTACAAATTGACGGTGTAGAACTGGAAATCACAAGCCAAGAACCTCCGTTGTGAAACTGCAATGAAGCTTCGAACAACCCACAATCACCTTCCTTCCATTTGCACCACCATGGCAGACAATGAAGAACAATCAACACATTAGAAAACAAAATCTCCATCTATTTTTTTGCCTTGTTTTAAAATCATAATATCTATGAAACTTTCTCGAACAGACAACAACCATTAATATCTACGATTTCTTGCTTTTTTTTAATCACTAAGGAGATACTAAATGTATGATGAATCTACATTTGTCTTTGTATGGTGGCGGAAACATCAAGGAATGGATGAAAGGAAAACAACAGTGATGAATGGGGAAAATACATGCCAAAAATGGTGGTCATCAAGGGTTTGGTTTGGCTTTAATGATAGAAAGAGAAAAAAGTTGGAGAGAGAGAGATTTGTTTGTTGGAGTGGTGGGTTTGATATGGAAGGGTCTATTTTTTGGAGATTCAGTTACGAAAACTTTGGCAACTTTAAACTAATATAATTATAATTTTTTATTTGTTCCATTGCATTTATCGTTGATTAGAGGAATCTTATGTGATTTTTAATATAATTGTAGATGATTCGGACTTCAATGACTCCAATTGTGATGTGTATGATGATGATGACAACCTGTTTGGTCGTAACATAACAAATGAATTGAAATTGATATGCATACTATGGTGGAGTACGAAGAAGTTCCTGAATTATATAGTTCTTCGTATGCATATTCAGATGAGTTAAAATTCGACAATGGTTCAGATTCGAAGGATAATTGGTCGATTGAATTCCCTCAAATATTATGATGGCAATGAGAAGAAGAATCCACATCTTGAGGTTGGTTTACTATTTGCTTCGTTTGATGAGCTAAAATCTGTTGTGAGGAATTATGCGGTGTTCAATCGGGTTGAACCTATCTTCAAGCGTAAGGATAAAGATCGGGTTCACTGTGTCTGTAAAGATGGATGCCCATGGAAGTTGTCAGCGTCTAAGCTATAGAGTCGAAATACAGTGCAGATAAAAATGTATGCTCCCAAACACACTTGTTTCAAGGTCCACACGAATAAGTGCGCAAATTATATTTGGCCGGCGGAAATATTATTTGGATGACTTCAAAGTTGATCTTGAATGGAAGAAAAAATATTTTAGAACTACTATAAAAAAAGGATTTTGGTTTGCACATTACAAAGGCAGTCACTTGGAATGCTAGAAAATACGCCAAAGTTTTACTAGATGGGACAAATAAAGAACAATTTGCTTTGTTATGGGGTTACGGTGCTGAATTGAGAAGAACAAATCTGGGTTTGACGGTGATAATTTCTCAGGTTGACATTGTATTTAGAGGTATCTACATTTGCATCGAGGCATGTAAGAGAGGATTTCTTCAGGGTTGTCGACGTTTTGTTAGTATAGACGAATGCTTTTTGAAAGGAAAATACAGTGATCAATTACTAGCAGCGATTGGGGTTGATGCCAATGACTGCATATATTCTGTTGCACATGCAATCGTTGAGAAAGAGAATACTAGTTTGCGGCGTTGGTTTCTTACGTTTTGTGTGAAGACCTTTCTATGGGGAACTGGTTGTCCGCGACCTTCATGAGCAATATGCAAAAATGACTAATTAACGTTGTTGCCGATTTACTTCTTGAAGCAGAACATAGGTATTGTGTTTGGAATATGTATCAGAATTTTTTTCGAAGTGGCTTTAAAGGAAAGTACTTAAAAGATTGTTCGTGGAGTGCTGCAAAATCAAGCCATTTGGCATCATTTAAATACCGGATGACAAAGATTGAAACTGCTAGTCCGGTGGCCCATGGATGGTTGAAGGCCAAACCACCATCTAAGTGGAGTAAGTCTAACTTTTTTGATCAGGCAAAATGTGAAATGCTCTTTAACAACCCATGCGAGTGCTTCAACAAATTCAATCTTGAAGAAAGAGATAAATTGATTCTAACGATGTGGATTGGCATTCAGACGAAGTTGATGTATAGAATGCGGGTGAAGCAGGACAAATTGAGAAACTACAAGAAGTCAATATGTCCAAAAATCCAAAAGTTTCTAGAAAAAAATATTGATGCAGCCCGTGAATGCATCTTACGGTAGGATAGGGTGAATCAATATCAAGTGGAGCATCTGAATGGTGAATATGTAGTGGACATGAAAAACAAAACATGTGCCTGTCGAAGATGGAAATATTCGGAATTCTGTGTCCACATACTATTGTTTGTATATTGGACAAAGGACATGAGATAAAGGATTACATGTCAAAATGGTTTATGGTTGACACCTACATGCGCACATACGAACATGTTATATATCCTATTAATTGCAAAGCATTGTGGCCTGAGAATGAACAATCCCCTGTCATGCCACCGCCTTAGTACATTGCTACAAAAGGTATGAAATAAACAAAGAGAATGAAGAGGCCTTAAGAGAATGAACCCTAACAATCACAATCGCAATCAAAAAAAATTTTAAGGTAAAAAAGTGTTATCTATATGACATGTTCTGTGTGCAGAGTAAAGGGACACAACAAATGATTCTACGAAGTGAAGAACGTATGACAAACTGGGACAAGTGCACATAAGGTAAAACATAATGTAGTAATACTTTGGCACTGAAGTATATAATTTTAAGTAAATTTGGGCGTCCACTTATTTCTATTATTTGAACAATCCTCAGGATCAGCCACCTATTGATGACGGCTGAAAGATCGAGCTTGGAAGCTAGGAATAGGTCTTACATTAATGGACTGTGATATCGGATGAAGCAAACAGAGCCATCGATTTATGTTTTTGTTACTTTGGCGTTGTAGTAGCTACAACAGGTTGGGAAATATCAGCTTGACACATTATGCTATTGTTGTGTTTTGTTCATATATTGAGATGCTAATAGTGGGCCTATATGTTTTGTAATCTTGGCACAAATCCTTATTTTGAATTTGAATTAAGTCACATGTTGGGATGCTAATAGTGGGCCTATATGTTATGTAATTTTGGCATAAATCCTTATTTTGAATTTGAATTAAGTATTTACATAATCTATTTTCTATTCTATTTTATTCCAATAAGGTTTTTGTATTGGGTGTTCTTTGTGTATGTTTTGTAATCTTTTTGGGGCTATATGTCTTATAATTTTTGTATTAAATGTATTTGAAGAACTCAAATGTTGTCTTGTTTTCATTCTCTGTCTTCATGCGGGAATATGTTGAGTTGAACTTTGTATTGAATTTTCACACTTTTTTTTTGTTAGGGGAATCAAGTTTTGGTTGAAATCAATTATAGTCCTTTTTTTAATTTAAAAACGTGTTTTGATGTTTAAATTATTACATGTCACTAGTACTTTTATGATTTGGCATAAATAAGTTAGACTAACGTCCAAATCAGCTACACTAATGTCCACATCATCATTTTAACCAATTTTTTTGATAGACATTTGTTTGGTGATGGATGGGATAGAATTTTCGAAAGTTCAATGATGGATGGGATAACATTTAAAGTTCAATGACTTGGTTGAAACATTAGGCAAAGTTCAGCGATATTTGGGATAATTAATCCACTAACGGGATAAACTTTTGAAATTCAATGACTCCCTAGAAATCTTACACGAGGTTCAGTGACCAACGAGGTAATTAACCCTTTGTTTTGTTTTATATCAATAAAATCATCACTTAATGTGATTTTAGTTTACTTTTGTTAGAGGTTGTTTGAAAATGAAATTTGTGAAATTAATTTTTTGAATAATGTATAATTAAAAAAATAGAGAAAAAATATATAAGTTCACGTATAAAATTATTTTATTAAAAGATGTGTGATTGAAAATGAATTAGAAGAAAAATAAATTTTAAAAAATGGGAGCCAAATATGCACTTAAAAAAATACAACATGAATTATAAAAACAAGTCTATCCATGAGGAATAATTTTTACTTGCTTTCAAAAGGTCACACTTTATGTTTTTCAATTAAAAATGGTGTTTTGATTTTAAATACAAAAGTAAACATTAGCTTTCATCTTAACCGACGGTGCGTGTATAAAAATTAATACGAATTAATAATACTATGCTAATTTTTTATGTTACTTGAAATTTTGATAGAAATATAAGTTAAAGTTAATAATTAATTGTAATCACATATTTTATAAGACTTACAACTTTTATTAACACTGTAATAACAAAATTCATCAAATTTTATCAAATCTACTAAAAATTTAATTTTTAGCTACACCAAATAATGCTATATAATATTACCAAGTAAACATGTCATTCAGAAATTAAAATTTAGAAAGACCATTTAAAAAGTTTGCCCTGAGAGTAGGAGTGAGCAAAACTCTGATTTGGTCCGATTCTAAATGTAACCTTATCGTGCACGCGTGCGAATTTTAAAAATGGAATAATTGGTTTTATATCCAACTATAGAATTAAATCGGAACCGGACCTATTGGTTCTTATTCGACTCAATTCTTTATATTGCAAAAATTATAAAATAATGTATGAAACTATTTATTAGATTGAAAATAGACAAAAAAAAAAAAAAGAGAGTATGAAATCACTTTTATCATTCTTATAATCTAACAACACAGAAAATAAATTAAACAAGAAAATAAATAAAACTTCACTACCAAGCACAAGATAAACTCATACAAGAGAACAAAAATGATAAAAAATTAAGCACAACATAAACGATAAAATATAGATAAAAAATTAACTCTTAACACAGAAAATAAATTAAACAAGACAATAAATAAAACTTCACTACCAAGCTCAAGATCAACTCATACAAGAGAAAAAAAATGATAAAATATTAAGCACAACATAAACGATAAAATATCGATAAAAAATTAACTCTTAAGAAGATCTATATAACGAAATATATTAATGTATAAGTATTATTTATAACCTTATTATCTTTAGTAATCCTCAAAGATATTGATTCTTGATGGCTAACCATTTAGAAAACAACGAAAAATTTGAATACACACACACACCCACACATATTTGCGTTGCATTAATGTTGCGAATTAGTAAAGTATTTATAAAATTATTTAGAATTGAATATTGATTATTCATTAGGTTTTGTTGCCAAGGAAATAAGAAGAATCGTATGACAAATAAAATTTTAACGTGAGATAATTTTAAGATCTAGCGTTCAATGATCTAGTACATTTTAGTTCAAGCAAAAAGAGAACTCGGGAGAACCTCAAACAATACCGAGAATTGGATAGGAACTACCGAATTGAACAATTCTATCTGGTTCCAATTGCTCCGAGGAAAAAAAAGCAATGCCCACTTCTACTTGAGATAATGCTTGCTAAGTTTAAAAGTAAATAGACATTATTTCTGGGAATATTTTTACTTCTAAACCCCTATTTAATTTCGATAAAAATCAGACTTTGATAAATGTTGATGAACTTTATAGTTGAAAAGTTGATGATTCAATTGTTGATTTTGGCTCAAATTTTTAATATATTTTTTTAGCTGAACCAAGGAAGATCTAAAATGTTGATAGACTTCTTATTAAAATAAAAGTAAATAGCATAGTATGTTAGTGAAGTAACTTATTTATTTGTAAGTAAAAATTTATATTTAGCCAAATATGTTGATCAAAAGTTAAGAGTGCATTTGGTTACCTATTTTTAAGTCGTTTTCAGTTTTGCAAAAAAACTGAAAATTATTTGATTGATACTTCTGAAAATACATTTCCGAAAACAAAATTAAATTTATAACATAAAACTAAATACACATTTTTGACATTTTAAGTGCCTTTCAGTGAAACATTGGAAAACACTTAAAACATTGAAAATAAAAGTTTAAACAAAATAAAAAAAGAATAAATTCTAAAAAATAAAAAAAAATTATAAAATAAAAATTTAAAATAAAAAAAGAATAAATTCTAAAAAATAAAAATTTAAAATTACAAAAAAAAAAATTATAAATTTCCAAGAAAAAATTGAAAAATAAAAATATTTTAAGCTCTTAAAGATTATTTACATAAAAATTCTAATAAAATATTTCAATCAGCACAAATAAAATATTATCACTCCACGTCCTTAATTTGTATTTTTATTTCTTATATCTTGAAGTCAATTTATTATTAGTTTTTAGCGAAAAAATTATTGTAAGATTTATCAACTTTAAAAGACATATATTACTTGTTTTATTTTACTGAATAAACAAATTTCATGGAATAAAATATTAAAAAATATTTTTTTTGGAATTTCATACCAAACGTACTTTTTAATTTTGACTTTTGAGAAATAATTTTTCGAAATGACAACCCGGACTTTCAAAATAGAAAATCAAAAAAGGAACTTAAAACTGAAAATTTAAACACAAACCAAAATAGTCCTTAAGCTGTTATAACTCCAAGGGGCGATCCGCAAATTTCTAGAATGCAATTTATCCCAAAAGCGAGGGGGTGGAAATGAAAATAACACCAATTACTCTATAGCAGCAAATTGGGGTTTTAGAACGGAGGGTTCACTTTTCCGAAATCATACGCATGAACTGAAAAGCAGTTTTCTTCACTTATTCACAGGGTTTTATTTCAACAATCTTTATCGTTCGTGTCTTTTGAATTGAGGGATTTTTCCCCACGAACGGCGGCGCGTGTAGAGATATGGTGGGGAAAAAGGGCGGAAACCGAGGAGGGGAAGATGCAGAGGATCAGCTGAAACGAGAGCCCTTACAGGCTATACTCTTGGCCGATAGCTTTGCCACGAAGTTCCGTCCCATCACCCTCGAACGCCCCAAAGTATGTTGCTTATTTATTTTTACGCACAACAATTGCTATCAGCATCTGGATTAATTAACAATAAGAATAATTGGTCATTTTCCACTTCATTACTGGTGTAATTTGAACTCTCTGCAAATACAATTTCTTATTGCACCTGAAACATATTGATCCAATATATATTTTCGTTTTTCCCTCTGGTAACATAATTGCACGAGGTCGGCTTATTTTCAGGATTGCAATATTTATACGTTTGTGTACATTATCTATGGGTTATTTCGTTTTATAGTGTTACGTGTTGCTGGTTTAGTGGGAAACTCGGAGGACTGAGGACAAGTGCAGGATGTTGTTTCGCGAATGCTTTCGTTACATGTGCACATACATGAATTAGGCCTTTTCTTGCAGTGTATCGTGTTGCGAAAATAATCTGAGAAAAATTACTTTTAGTCAAAAAATGAAAATATTGCCTTGTGTGTGTGGAAGTTTCTATATACGTACATTAAAATACAGACATGTTTGGTTCTTAGTTGCTTTCACAACCTCACTTATGAACCTGACTGGTTTTAATGTGTTTTGTAGTAATTGTTGATGATTTAATACTCATTAGACGTTTATGAATATTTTGTGGCATTGTTCTTGTGAATTTGTTGGTATGACCTATTGTAATTAGAAAGTAAAATTTTGATTTGGTTTTATTTGTTGTGTATTTTATATCTTTTTTGTTTGAAGGTACTATTACCACTGGTCAACGTACCCATGATAGACTATACCCTGGCATGGCTTGAGTCTGCTGGGGTCGAAGAAGTTTTTGTCTTTTGCTGTGCGCACTCCAAGCAAGTGATAGACTATCTAAAAAACTCCAAATGGTTCGGCCAACCAAACTTTGTGGTTTCGACAATCGAATCACACAATTCTATCAGCGCCGGAGATGCTTTGCGACTTATTTATGAAAGACACGTGGTATGTTGATGCTCTGCAACTTATAGCTCATTACCTGATGTTATAATGTCAATCTTTATACAGTTTTTTTAAAATAACAAAACACGTTTAGAAAATCAGCATCATTTCAACCTTGCCTGGGAAAAAATTATATTCTCGTAACATAATTTGTATCAGCTTGGCCTGTATCTTTTTGTTTTTGGGTGGGCTAGTATAAGAGGAAAACCTACTCAAGACATTTAAATTAACTTGATAAATATCTTACTTTTCTTCTAAGTAGCCCCTTTTGATTTGGCTAAGAATCAGACTTCTAGTAGATTTTGATAAAAGTTTCGAGTCTCATAAAATGCGTGATCGAAAATGAGTTTGGGGGAAAAATGAGTTTTAAAGAATTGGGACCAAACGGGCCTAGATTTCGGCTTCTTCAAGCCCACATGAGTTTTCTTTGTCATCACATTAGAACTCAGTGAATGATGACATACAATAATTCATCGCATAGCCTATGCTAAATAAACACAGTTTCAGTGTCATGAAGTTCGAACTTTTGAAGATAAATGTTGGCAGAGAAAGGAAACGAAAGAGTTAGATTTTTTTTATATAAAATGGTATGCCTAGCACGGTATCAGATTATCAAGACTTAGTTCTAGTCATTTGGCATCATTGTAATTGCTCCAGTGAGAAAGCGTGGAATAATGACTATTCCTAGGATTTTGATATGTAAAGAAACCACGTCTATGCTCATGCTGTTTGTCATTACTACGAAAAATTGGAAATTATTATAAGTTGATGTTATCTTTCTTCGCGTCATGCTCATAACTTATAAGGCTATCAGCTCTTTTGATTGCAGATGTGCATTTCATTTTATATATGAGCTTCTTTTGAATGGTGATGCCCTTTTCTGTTAACGCTTACTATTTTTGTAATCTCTAAGCTAATGACAAGCTAACTTGGTATGTACATTTTCACTTTGAAGATAAGTGGAGATTTCATCCTTGTTACTGGGGATACAGTGAGCAACATGCCACTTACACAGGCACTTAAAGAACATAAAGAGAGACGGAGAAAGGATAATAATGCTGTAATGACAATTGTCATTAAACAATCAAAGCCTTCATCAATCACTAACCAATCTCGTCTTGGAACGGAAGAACTCTTTATGGCAATTGATCCTGATAAAAAGCAGCTGCTGTATTATGAAGATAAAGCTGATGATCATAAAGGGACCATCTCGCTTGATAAGGCGTTGCTTATGGATAATGCTTCTATATCTCTTCACAATGACAAGCAGGTTCTATTTCTTTTAAGATGCTTCAAGCTTGTGTTTTGACTTAGCATTTTTTATGACTGAATATAAAAGAAAAACTATATGGTTTTTACACATTACTACTTTTCTCTTTGGTTTTTGAGTATGTTAAATCAGTGACAGAGAATCAGTCAGTTGTGCAATAAAAATGACTTATGTTGATCTGTAAGTAATGACAATATAATGTATCGGCATTGAATTTTTGAAACACTACTGACCTGGTAGAGCTCTTTTGCTCCACTATCTTACCTTTGTTCCTCTTCTGAAGCGGGACGATTTAGCATTGAGCTTTACAACAAGTTCACCCCTGGAAAGCTTAAGATTTATTTTTTATTACTCAAAATTTATGGGAATAACATTGCTTCGTCAAGAAAGTTTAGGATTTGAAGCACAAAACGAGCAAACTTTGCCTTTCCTAGCTTCCCATTTCTTAATCAAACCCACCCATGGCCTCTATTAGTGTTACATTGCAACTTGCAAGCGTACGAGATCGTTTTACAAGTAATAGAAATAGTGAGTTTTGAGTTTATCGTTCCCACAATGAATAAGGTTTAAAATGTAGTTCAATAGTTAGTATTAAATTTGAGTGAGTAGTGACAGCAAAAGAGTGATTTTGTGGTTGTTTATACACTACCTCTAATCTCTACTAATAAAGCAAGTAAATTATGGTTTTAATGAATGTGAATGCTTGTATTGGATTCACAATTCCCCGTATTTTCATCTATTTCAATTGTCAATTAATAATTTTAATTTCATGCATTTTTGACAACCGATAACGCTAATATGTTAAATGCTCTTTTCCAAGATACACCAATATATGATTAACACGACACGATCCTATTCTTAGTCCAAATTCTTAAGAAAATCATGCATTTAGTTTGGCTTATCTACATGATTGTACATGCCATAGATATTATTCATAATACCTATTGCTCATATGTTGATTTTACCTCATTCTAAATTTATTGTGAGTATTCCTACACTACAACAAGTAACTAATTATCAATTGATGACCAAACAATTAAATAGTGCAATGAGAATGTAAAATCAATCAATAAATAACAAGAAATATCTAAATTAAATTCTTAAATTGAAATAAACAAAAATAGGGTTCCTTAATCATCCAATACAATGGAAAAACTTGGCTAATCATCCTAAATATTAAATTACACAAGAAAATATGAATAACATCACCCAGATCAAAAAAAGATTGACGAAAGTGGAGAAATCCACTTTCTTGACTGAAATTTTGAAAAGGGAGGAGAAATTTTCAATAATCTTGTAAAAATCCACCTTTGATTGATGAATTGACCTCGTTCTTCGCCTCCAAAATATGTAGAATATATGAATTTTAGGTATAGGGAGGTCTTACCGCATTCTTGTCGAGTTTTGATATTTAAAGGATGACAAAAATATTGCATTGAATTATTACCAAAACAAAAATAAGAAAAAATGGATTTTTTCCCGTTTTATACTAAGGCGTGCACCTAGGCATAGTCAGGGCTCGCGCTGGCTTGTTTGGGGCGCCTTAGGAGGTCTCAGAAGAGTAGAAGGCGCGCGCCTAGACTTGTCCCGAGTAGCTTTCGGTATTTTTGTCGTAACTTTCTTTCTCGATATCCGATTGATGTGTTGAAAAAGCTAACTAGGGCTACAATTCTTATTTAAATATTATTTTCCAATTTGAGCATTTGTTATGCCAAAAATGAGCTTCAATATGAGGCAGAAAATCTAGAGCATAATTCTTTCGGTTGGAAATTGATATTTGATAATACTTTGATTATATTTCATCAATTTGACATCTTTTCTCATCCAATTGACACCTATTACTCTTGAATCTTCATTGTGAGGTCCGTCACAACTTTTAAGTATTTGCACTTTAGTCCTGAAACTTTAGATTTCCTTCATTTTAGCCCTTTTCCGTTCTTTCTTCCAATTTTTCGTCCAAACACGAGTTTTTCCTAATAAAAGTAATAAATAACAAATTAGGCACTAATCCGTCCAAAGATTAACAAAATATAATCATTTAGGACTCCGAATACGTGTAGAAACTACACTTATCAATTAGAAAGGGTGTTGGATATGGTTAAGGAAGTGAAGAAGAAAGTATACGACCACACATGAAATTGATTGAAGAGGATAAGACATCATGCCTAATTTGGAGACTTTTAGAGGCCATAATTCTATGAATTTGAGTTGATAAAAGAAGAAAAAGGAAAATGAATACTTAGGGATTAGCTGTTTGGAGTGACGTGTGGTCTAGTTGACAACAGGAGGAAATGTATGGTGACAAGCGAGAGAGAACCATATGGTGAACAACTTTACTATGAGTTAGGTTCCTTGGATATTGAACCTTGTGATGTAACCCCTGTTAGATCATGTCGCAGTTGTGAAATCTCTGAACTGATGTTGAAGCTGTGACCTTTTTATTTATATATGTTGCTATTATATTTTCTCCACTTGTATCTTTTTTGGTAGACAAAACAACCTATGTACAGAAGTCTTCCTGGATAGTTCTTAATGATCTGTCCTTGTAAGGATATGATTTTTCTTTCTTTTCCATTCACATTATTGGCAATGTCGTTCACAGGACTGCTATATTGACATATGCTCTCCAGAAGTTCTTAGTCTTTTCACAGACAATTTTGACTATCAACATCTACGTCGTCACTTTGTCAAGGGGTTACTTGTTGATGATGTAAGTATCTATTATATATCTTTTGAGCTGTTTTCAGGATCCTTTCTCCCTCTCCCCTCTCAACGCAATACACAAAAAGGAAAAATGAAATGTTGTTCAGCATTAATCTTTTTTTCCTACTTCTACATCCAAATCCACTTGTGATGGAGTCATGTGCATGTATGCATATGTATATATGCTTCTGCGGGATTTCCTTAGAAATTGTTTTGATACTTCCTGATCCTCTCCGGGGAGAAAAAAATTGTCTTGTCTGTATGGATACTAATGTACACAGCATTAATCTTCTATATCTGCTCGTTTTTACTCTCAGATTATGGGGTATAAAATTTTCACTCATGAAATTCATTCAAGTTATGCGGCTAGGATTGATAACTATCGTAGCTATGACACCATCAGTAAGGATATAATACAGCGGTGGACATACCCATTGGTGCCTGATGTCCAGTTTTTTGGAAACTGTGCAACCAAGCTTGAAAGACGGGGAATGTACCGTGCATCAGGTGAACAGAAACTAAGCTGTGTAAAAAATTTCAGATGCTTGCATAGCTGTATTTGGTATTGTTGCTTGAAAAACTTGTCAAGATAATTTTTCTTTCTTGGGTGTTGCAACTAAAGATATTATTTTTTTCTTTTATTTCAGTTGTGGTAATGCCATCTTATCCTGGAAACATACTACTAGCACTATACACTTCCCATAAAATAATCCGTTTTCGAATTGTTGGTTAAAACCTTAAAGGTTGCCAAAAAGTAACAGGGCTCGGTGCATCTGGGCTTATTCTACAGACAAATTTGGTTTGGCATTTTAATTTGTGATATGTGCAGGTGGCTAAATTACATTTTTAACCTGAAAATTATATGAATAATTCAGCTGCAGATAATTTTCTTAATTATGCAAAATGTAAGAAATTGCATTTCCAGTGTCTCAACTTTTGGCAGCTCTGTTTCTTTTGATGGTGACATCCAGTGTGTTGCGTGCTTAAGGCATGGTGCCCAACCTTCACATTTAGAAATAATGCTAGCAATGACTCATGATTGGACCACTTTGTTACATTTTCCACTCACCACTGGATGGCTTCTTTTTACCTTGATTTTTCAGAGGTTGGGTTATCCCGTTCTGCACAAATTGGTCCGTTTACTGTCATTGGAAATGGCACCTCCATCGGAAGCAACACTGAAATATCAGATTCAGTTGTTGGGGAAGATTGTGTTATTGGATCAAATGTTTCAATAGAGGGTTGTTATATATGGAACAATGTAACCGTCGAAGATGGATGCAAACTGAAGCATGCAATAGTATGTGATGGGGTGATTATGAAGTCTGGTGCAGTTTTAGAACCTGGTGCTGTTTTGTCTTTCAAGGTACTGTCCTATTCTCTGGTGACATTTATTTATTTCCTCCATTTCCTCAGATATAGATTGATCAAACTTTTGTTTGTTTACTTTCGAAAAGTTTTAACTTCTTCAGGAATAAATAGTTAAATGAAGCTTTGAGTGGGTTTTTCAACAGCAAAATATAAGTATCCTGGAGGATACAGATTCTATGTGATAATTCATTTCACTTTTACTCTTATAAATTTTTTTAGTATACAGAGTGAAAAGATTGGAAAAATACAATATGTTTTTCTTTTTACTGAAACTCATTTTCAATTTGAAGGTTCTTCATATTGCAAGTAGTTATTATTTTCTCATTTTGACGTATAAATGAAGCGCTATTTCACATTTCATGTCACACATGACAACAATCAGCTATTTTCATTGATCTAAGATCTATCTCAACATATGGTCTTTATTTTACTTGAGTTTCATAGTACCTCCTGCTTCTATGCCATGTAGGTCGTAGTTGGACAACAATTTATTGTCCCTGCCTACTCAAAGGTGTCTTTACTTCAGCAACCGGTCAAACAAGATAGCGATGAGGAGCTTGAATATGCTGACAATAGCAGTGGCGTTATAGGAATTCCATGTAACTTCTAACTCAGTGAATATCTTTTGTCATACATTAGCATGGAACTGAATCCTTATAGATGTTAAATCTAATAGTTGGGTTCAAGTTGCAAAGATGCCTATGTTCAGTTAAATAACCGTTGTTCGACTTCCTCATGAATCTTTTATATTTAAAATTTAAAAAAATATCCCAGCTGAATCTACATGTAATGATATAATTGTCAGAACTTCCACTTTTTACCAATCCAATTGGCTTGCTGTATCCCATCCTCTAAAAAGGAAAACTTGGAATGACTTAATGATTTTGTTGGTCTTACTTGAGTATGAGAATCAGGTACCTTGGGGATCAAATTGTCATTCAAATGAATATTCAACTTTTTAATTTGATTGAAAAGAGACTTTGCTTTGGATATGGGTACACAGACAATATTCATAAAGTAGTGTACTAACATTAGATGCTCTAATTACATCGCATGCAAATTTGACTGTTAGAAAGATATAGTAGTGGTGCATTTCAGAAAAATAGTATATGTAAATAATCGTAAATCGTACTGGTTTAGTGCCAAACTTCTGAGAGTCAATTTATGTCCTAATGTATACGTTTTTTTTATAGAAGTTTTATACAGTCCTTACTTTGATACGCAGCACTCTCAAGTACATCTGAAAAGTTGAATGATCAATTCAGCACCAAGTTGTCTGATTCACAACAACAGGCTGGATCTGAGGTCTGTTTTTTTTTCTTTTCCATTTACATTTTTTCTCTTATTTCCTACATGATCATGCCTTTGAAACCATTTTCTTTCTTTTCTTTGATAGCCCGTGTATTTCTTATCATTAATTTTTTCTAAGTTTTCTTAACCAGCAAAGAAATTTTATGATTTGACAATGGGGAAACTGCTGCCTGAAATATATCAAAAGATATATTTTTCTGAAGAATTCACCACAATATAGCCTGGTCCATGCATAATCATAAAAACGTAATCCAAAATTTTGACCGCTACTTAGCATTGGCAATAGATACAAAAAAGGATCTAAAAATATGTATTTCTAGATATTTTTGTCCTGTCGACATAAGGAATCACTAGCCATTAAGAGCGTGTGCAAATAGTTGATGAAGCATCTTGTTCTTCTCCTATTTTTTACACTTGGGAGGACTTGTAGTCAAAGTTGATTCAAAGTATAATTATTTTAGGACCCCATTTCATTGTCAATTGAATTTCTCCAACTTCAACTACTCAAATTTATTGAGGATAAAGCTTACTTTGTTGTTGGTTATAATATCGTACTGTCTCCTAATCAGTAATTTATGTACCAGGTTGGCGACGGTGGTGTTGGTTTCATATGGTCACTTGGTGAAGGAGGGCATGAAGAAGAATGGAGACATTCAGTTGCACCAATACCTGCAGATAGACTCTTTGAGATTATTAAAACCGCAACTGATGAACTGGAGATATCAAATCAAGATGGCAATTTTCTTCCACCTTCAGGAGAGCTGGAACCTGATTCTGTTGATAATGATTCCGATGAGGATGCCAGGGATGATTATTCCTATTTTGAGAAAGAGGTACGTGCTGATAATTATTCTCCTGTACATGCACACGGTATTTGAAATCTCATTCTGGTTATAATTCTTCATACAGGTTGAAGCAACTTTTCTGAGGGCTGTTCATGAGAATGTTAAAGAAGACCATATAATTTTAGAAGTAAACTCACTGAGGTATGTTATTTACTTCCCTAGCTAGTTTCTTTTGATCTTATTCTACGTAAGAGAAATTTCATGTCATGTATGGGGGAATATATTGAGTCCACGATGGTCGTAGATTTAACCTGAATATGCCATAAAGAAATGCCAATGGAATAGAAATATGATAGAGCAATTGATGAAGATAACTAAGTTGCCAAATTACTAATGCTTTCTATCTATAATTTACTTGTCTTATTTAGGGCCATGTAATGTTATTAGCAATATTTTTCTTTACTTCCACAATTTGCCTGTAAATTCTCTTCATGTACTGCAGCCTTTACTGTCATCTTTCATCAAATCATTCCTCTATATGCTTTCATCAACATATTTTAAAATACACGTGAACCCCTTTTCCATTAGAAGAGTAAGATACTATCAATCAGCTAGCTGACAGGCATTCAGATGAACATGTTCATGCCCCTATTCAATGCTCGTCACTTTTTGCAACATTTTACATAACTAATGATAAGATTGATATATTCAAACAGGTATTGTTCGCTCAAAACATTGTACCATCTCACTCAAATCTTTCATGCCTCAGGTTGTCTTACAATCTGACATCTACTGACTGTGCCAGTGCATTATTCTATTCGATGATGAAATTGGCTTCGGATACTCCTCATGATACACCCGGCAAGTTTCTATTCATGATAGTTGTTACTTTCTTTGTTTTTGACATGTATTAGCTAAAAGATCACGCTCTTATGTTTTTCCTTGTTAGAGGCTTTGTGAAGAACTATAAATACTCTCTTTATCATGTACTCTAATGCAGACCAAGATATGGCTATAATGACAGTAATTGATAAAGAGGCAATTATTAGAGGCTTTGTGATAGACCATAAATACTCTCTTCATCACATACTCTAATGCAGACCAAGATATGGTTATAATGACAGTAATTTATAAAGAAGCAATTATTTTATCTGGGCATTTAAATTGTTCTAGTACTCTGGCAGATAGAGTGGATATGAGAATAGTGTATCTCAGTGTGGAAGGTTATAGCTTTTCTTTAATACCTGGAAGTGGAACATGATTAATTACTCCTGCTTAATCAAAAACCTAGAGGCCACGAGTTCTTCTTCTTTTTTTTCCCCCTGCAAATTTGCTGCAAGTGGACATCAAATTACCATTTACTTAAAATGTTAAATTACATTTGCGGAAATTTCTTTACCAATTTCTCTTATGTGAGCACTTGTCTCAAGCTTCACTACATATTATTAATGATATCTGCTTCTGCTGCAATTTCTCACAAAGCAGTGCTTAATGTCATTCTGTTGTAAATGAATTCTTCTGAAAAAGACGCATTGTTTAAAAATTTGAATAAATTTGATAATGTGAGTCCCTGATGCTAATTAGTTTATGGGTGTCTGTAAGCTTACCTAAGCATTCAAATCATATGTGCATTAAGGACTCAAATGCTTTCTTGCAGGTGAATTGGTTAAAAACGTTGCGACTGTGATTACAAAGTGGAAAAAACTTTTGAAGGATTACTTGACTAGCATAGATGAAGAGGTAGGTATCTGGCCATATTGAATTTTTTGCTGACATGTCATGTTCACTCCTTTATATAGTCGGCTTCTTGGAATTCAATTTATTTTTACTGCGTTATGCATCTCAGGCACTATTGCAAGCTGCTAGATGCACTTCCATTTGCTTTATCTAGGTTAGGTGCATTTATTTGCTGAAATTTGCCAGAAAGTAGCAAGGAGTGAAATATGCAGCAATGCAAGACAACCACCACTTTACTTTCTTGGGTTCCTGAAAATACCGGGAAACAAATAATTAACTCACATGTCCTAGTCCATCCAACACTATCATTTTGAAAGTTCTATTGTACCTCGATTGTTAGAGTGATAGGTGGCAGATGAGTCAATGCTCAATAGAAGATTCTCCAAATTAAGCAAATTATTTCAATTCAGCTATTGTAGCTGAATGAGATTAATCTGTAATTGAACATATACTCATTTGCCAACTAAAACTTTTAACATCTATAACCCATATTCCTCTACTGTCTAAATGTTGTTTGTGATTGTCCTCCTACAAAGACAAAAGGCCTCTGCTTGGAAGTCATTACGTGTAATGATTCGAGCCTTGTGTTCAAGTCGTTATATTATATCATACGTGTTGTCCGCATTGAAAAAATATCTATCCTTCCCTTCACGGCTTTATGTCGCGTCTCTTAAGATTCGAACTCAAGACCTCTATCTTACAAGAGATGCTCTTCTAAAGTGGACACTACGTATTATATCAAATTTTGAGTACGAATGATTCGAGCTTGTGTCCTAGCTGTATCTTTCTCAATTGGTACCAGAATTTAATTTAAGTATCACTCTGTATCACGGACACTTCAACTAGGATAGCGTGTCCGTGTTCGATACATATTACTGATATTCCTTGAACACTATACCATGGTCATTTTTTTCTTTATCAGAAGTAATATATATTTTTGTAACTAAAAGTTATTATTAAATAACAAATAGGTACTCATATTTAAAATATTTTGACGGGAAAAATTAATAACAAGTATAAAACTAAATTTATATTATATAAATAAAAAATTTAATCAACATGTCAACGGCGTGACATGCCAATACTTTTTTGAAAAATTACAAGTCGGTGTATCTGACACGTGTCTTGTCGGACACACGTGTACATGTTGGTGCTTCATAGGTCTCTCATAAGGTAAATGTTTTGGTTTCGAATATTGGAGGATGTGATAGAATTTTGTGAGAGGTAAAATGGCAGATGCACTCCCAAAGTGGACAGTACATATAATACAACGGTTTAGGCACATGTTCGGGTTGTTGCAAAAAACGCGACTCAATTGGTACCAGTACCGAACTTAAGTTTCTCACAAAGTAGAGGATTTGAGTTCGAATCCTGGAGGATATGACAAAAATAAGTGATGGGTCCCAAAGCGGACAATATATATGATATAACAATTTGAACACTGGCTCATCTCGTAATATTATGAATCCTCCCAAGTTTTAGAGCCTATGCTATTAGTTCGTGTGCTCACATTGCACTTGCAAAATATACCTTTTTCCAGTGGGTGCACACTTTTACTCAAATCTTTATGTCCTGACTTAATGTGTAAATTTGGCCTGGTGCTGCCCGCCTTTGGAATAGCTTGGTATGGGTCACCTATGGGACCGGAAGATGGTATACTCTCACTTCTGAAACTACCGACCTTGAATTCCTTAATTATGTCATTATAATCTTCTTTTGATAACATTCTCCTTGGTGTCTCCTTATTTATATAAACAAGTACGTATACGATCCCACGGGCTTGATCTTCTCTAAGTTATAAAGAAGGCCTTATAAATCGCATTAAGCATGCCCTTCATGAGATCATGCAATATGTGCTTTTCTGCTAGATCTTATCTTCTTACCTTTGTCCGATTTTCAAAGAAGAAGGAACACCCCTTAAGGAAAACTGTGAATAAGAGAAGGGATCAAAAAAGATTGTAGAGTTCATTCAAGGAGAAGCGAAAGGGGAAGGAAGTATTTATCTAACTTCTGATCTTCAAAGCTTTGGTTCACTTGATATGTGTGTGTTCAATTTCTTGCTAAGTAATCAAACCAAGTTTCTTCAGTTCTAAGCCCAAAATCTTACTTTTGATCAAAATTGCATCAAGAATTTGCCTGCCAATTTTGATTCTTGATCGGAAACTCTATATATAGTCTTGATGGTACTAAATTATAGAATCCTTATTTTATTGGCAGTTTGTTAATTATATTCTTCTCTCATTGCAGATTGAAGTGATTTTGAAATTTGAAGAAATGTGCTTAGAGTCCACCAAGGAATACAGTCCATTATTTGTGCAGGTAAGTTATTTTGTTGGATAGGGGATATTTGCAAAGTTTTACTATCTATGTTTGTGAGGTGAGTTAATATTTACTACTGCGGTTGAATAATTGTCACATTTATGTGTAATTAGTAGTTCGAACATCAAACTGCTAATATTTTTGTCGATTAAAATCTTCGCCCTCTAGATAAATGAATTAGTAAATGAACGAAAAAGGAACATATGGACCAGATGAAAGAATGGGATATGAGCAATATATATACGATGAGGAAATTTTACATATAAAAATAAAAATTCTTCTTAGTATTGTATTTTCACGTGTGGGTTGAGTTTCTCTGTATGTAGTACTTCTAGTAGTCAGCCTGTGTGTTTAATAGAGGAGCATATTTTGTAAAGCTTAAAAAGCGATATTGTAAATAAATAAGTTTCAAAATAATTGTTTTTTTATTGGTCAGTTTGATACTTTTAAGTTGCCTATTTTGACAGAGTTACTTTTCTCTTTTAAGAAGTACCGTAACGAGGCATGCTCTTTACTTCTCTCTCTTAAGAAGTACCATAACGAGACATGCTCTTAGTCTAGTTTCCATGGTCCTGTGCTTGGATAAGTGATACTATATGTAAAGCTATGGTATAAACTATATCTACATTAGATAATGGTCCTGATAGCTAGGAGTCGATTACATGACTTAGTCAAGTTGAGAGGTTAAGGGCATGTTTGGCATGTCTATTGAAAATCTAGAAGTGGCTTTTGAGACTAAGAAGCTGCTTTTGGACCTATTTAGATAATTTTCTGATAGTGCTTTGTTTGATTCGAAGAGATTTTGGAGGAAGCTGGCATAACTTGGCTTATTGTGAAAGCTCTTCCACAAAAAGCAAAGCTAAAATACGAGCTATCCCAAACAGGCCTAAACTCTTGTTTGCTTATTTTCTTGTTCCTCGTGCACTATTAACATATCTGTGTTTGTTTCTTTTTACTTTTATATGTTTTACAGGTTTTGCATCATCTATACGACAAAGATGTTATACAAGAGAAAGCTATACTTGATTGGGCATCTGAAAAGGAAGAGGCAGAGGAGTCGGATAAATTATTTCTCAAGCAAGCGGAAAAATTTATCCAGGTAAGCATTAATATGCTCAAATGATGCGAAGGGGTCAGTGCATGAAATATTATGTGATCTTCGTAGCTAACATTTGGGGAATGTTCTTGAGGTTGATTATTGAAGTCTTTGAGCTTGTTTTGGCTAAGTTTAAAAAGCCCACTTGTAACTTACTTTCAATATGATCAACATTTTCCCTTAAAAGTATAAGAGGAGTAATTTACCAAATGTGTGTTAACGAAAAGTTGCTTAAAACTAACCATTACTTTTTGTTAAGCTTAGCCAAACATTCTCATTGCCTCTTTATACTCGTTTTCAACTGTATACATGACATTTGGTGCAGTGGTTGAATGATGCCGAAGAAGAAGAAGAAGAAGATTGAGGCGAATCGAGTTAATACAGTCTCAGCTTGTTGACAAATTTCATGGTTATGGAAATGCTATCAATTAAATAATCATTCAAGATGCTGCAACTTCAGCTGAATGGTTCATCTTTTCTTGGAATCAACTTTTGGGCAACACTCTCTCATCTCCTACATTTCACTATTTTAGTATTCTGATTGGGAGCATCAAGAATGTGTGAATTCTGTAGTCCAATTGTTAACTTCAGATTCAATTTCACGTCACCTAATGGACAAATTTCGTCTTGCCTCAAGTAACAGTGGAGGCGAATAAAATTTCCGAATTCAAGATTTTTCTAGGACTAGTTTTTTGCCTGTACATTGTACGGGTTGTATTTTTTTTATGGTATTGTTAGCGTGATTTGAAGTTTTGTAGATATTTTTGTGAATTATCATCTTGCAAA
>CAIGRP010112857.1:0-10823 GCA_903798385.1 Fraxinus cuspidata | reverse complement strand
ACGGGAAGGTTTGGCACCTTGATGTCGGCTCTTCGTAGTTTGAAGCAATTCATGAATATCGTACGTAATATTTGACCAAATTGACAACAGTACTTATGATCTAATAATCAATTTCTTTAGGTACCTAACGACTAAAATGATATGAAAAATAAATTTTTAACACATTTTGTTTACTTATAATATATGTTGCATCTTACGTACGAGCTACAAACTAATTATAAAGGATTTTGACAATATTCAAGGATTGTAATCTTTACAATTATAAATATTAATTATTTAGAGAAAAGCGGTATCGTTTACTTACCCCCATATTTCTTGGGCCACAACAAAAGTAAAGGAGAAAGAGAGAACATTTTACTTTTGTTTTTGCTTCCTTTTTAAATGCACAAAAGACTTGAAGATCATTTTTTTCAAAGACTAATTAAAAAATCATTTAAGCCATTAATATTTAAACCTTGAAACAATTTTTCCAGTTTGATACTAACAAGCTGAATATCTCTTTTTTTTTTTTGGTTCAAATACTTCAATTAGAAATATCTCTATATTTTAACTACTTTTATCGAAATTGCGTACTCTTATAATCATATACATCTTTAGACAGATGTAACCGATACTTTAATTACTTGAGTCATTTTTCTTTTAATATATTTTATCACCTAACTTATATCATATGACAATCACCAACCAAATTGTTGACCCCAAGTCTCCATTCCAAATTATTGTCTAAATATGTTTGAAATCCAAAGAAAGTTAAAAGCCAGATAAAAAGGGGGGAAAGGAGAAAAAGAGGAAAGAAGAGAGATACAAAAGTAGCACCTTGCCAATTTTTCCACATGAAATTATGGAAAAAAGAACACAAGTATAAAACTAAGACTTTTGACTTTACTGTCGGAATTTTGAAAATACGGTAGGTTTTTATTTTTTTTGAAAAAAATATTATTTTCATTATTTTATGTATTAATTATTTGGACTGTCATACAACACTTTCTTTTAACGACCAAAATACATAGCTTTACTCGTCAACAGTTTATATGCTTCCTTGAAATAATTTTGAACCCTATCGAGTTCAAATTCTTGTGTCGTAAAGATAAAAGAGAGTAGCGTTTTCCAAAAGGACGAAAGTTTTTGGCTTAACGAGTACATTCGGCGCCCGACTTGAGCTCTGCTAGGTCACGGCCATGAAATGATAGACATTTTTGCTTGTGCTGTAGCTGGATAGTCCATTTGACGAGCCAGCATCAACCAAGAAATATGTACGTCAGTGCGTACTAACTTCTAGTGAAAACTCAACAAAAAATGAAGCAAAAGTGATGCAAAGTTCTCCATAATTCAATGTAACGTCAGAAATTTCGGCAATTATTGCATCAGAAAATGAGTAAAGACAAATAAGGTAATGCACCAGTCGACATTTCAATCTACGAAGTATCTATATATGATCTATTAATAAATAAGATATACCATACTAAGCTGATAATTTCATATCGCGTTAATCCAGTGTCATAATGCGTACCAAGAAAATTCAGGGTGCACATTTGAGTTTTCGAACGATATGCATATAATTATTAACGTCTATTGAACTAAACTTTACATCGCATACAACATATCAAATGTGGAAAGCGAACTCCCCGAACTGACAAATTGCCTTGTAACACCTTGTAAAAGTAGACAAATATGCACAAACTAGTCTAGTTTACGGAGAACATGCAATGATAGTAAGCACGTTGAGTTTGACGATGTGTAAGCCCCAAGGGAATATGTTCATAAATCATATTCACGAGGCAATGCCAACTGCTAGTCGACCAGTTCTTGAGCTACTTCCCAGTCCAGTATAGCTATGCCTCCCATTTCCTGGCTTCTGCTTTCCATCGACTTTTGGGCCCTTATAAATCTTGTTAACTTCTGGCACTTTATGGCTCCGAATGTTTATACGCTTCTCTCTCTCTTTCTGTTTTGTCCCACCTACTATGTCGTTCACTGCAGCTTGTATTGGATGATTATTGCTGCTTTCTCCTTCTGGAGATGCTGGAGATGATGGAGTGCTATCAGAAGTGACAGTTGAATAGCAGCTGGTTTCGCCTGAGATGATTGGTGAATCACTTTACGGATTTGCATATGGAAAGGGTTTGATTAGTTCCTTTGCCTGAACTTGATGAAGATCTTTCAGAAATTCTAATACCAGGACTTGAAGGTTTCGTCAATGGTGTTCTTGTTTTGGCGTTACTTTCTGTGGCCTGTATAGAAAGTGTCTCAGGGATAAAATTATTCACTGACTGATGATTTTAGTAAACTATTTGGAAGTACATTGCACAGCTAAGAAAATATATTAATGGAATGCCGAAGAGTGAAGGGCATATAAAAGAAACAATGACAAGTGAATAATATCAACACGGAGAAACACCAAAATGTGAAGCGATTAGTGAAACGAATGGTCTACACAAAATTGGTAATTGAAATTCATTTTATCTGAAGATACCCTTTTGGTTTAGAGCTAATTTTTAATGATAAAAACCTTAATCGGAAGAACTATTGAATCACAAAGAAATGTATAACCATGAAATAATAGAATATCGAAAATAGTAGGTTCAGGCTCTGACAGGGAAAATAAATGTAAGTAATATGCAAGATGAGGCATGAGGCTCAAACTTTACAACTCTGCTCTGTACGATCTTGATAAGAGTTCCACGAAAGGCGGCAACATAGAAATAATTCACTATAAAGAGCCATTCACCAAACACGAAAGTGCCACTTACTTAAATTATATCCTTTTTAATAATAATACTAATAATATATACACATAATTATCAAAATAATAATAATAATAATAATAATAATAACAACAATAACAACAACAATAATAAATATATAAAAATCATTGCTTTATCCCATTGTTCATTCCTGGGAACAATAAG
Source organism: Fraxinus cuspidata (assembly GCA_903798385.1). NCBI lineage: Eukaryota > Viridiplantae > Streptophyta > Magnoliopsida > Lamiales > Oleaceae > Fraxinus > Fraxinus cuspidata. The sequence continues at coordinate 7,914 of CAIGRP010112857.1, read as the reverse complement.
CAGCAGATGGAGCAAAGGCATCTAAGCAAATTACAATTTCTACTTTTACAAAGCCTAGTATGCACTGATGTCATTTTATCTTGATTTATGTGAATGATTTGACCTTTCTTGAAGTAGAAGAATACAGTGCCTTGGTTCAAGGTTTAAAAATGGTTTTCTGGACAAAAATTAAAGGAACTATGATATGGAACTTAGCTACTCTGCTTTGTGAACCTTTCTTTAAGATTAGAGCTAGGTGAAATCAGAAAGCACATTTTGTAACATATTAACCCAAATCTAAGTATGGGCTTTAGAAAATTATAAATTCCATTTATGCCAGTAATCCATGATGATCACGACAAAAGCGAGAGATGTTCTCAAGATCTTAGGGATGTCAAAAGGGGTGACTCGTGAGTCAGCTCGGCATGGCCTGGAGGCAAGTCATGGGGCAAGCCGAGCCATGATTTCCCGTGTGAGCCGCTAGCTGGCTCGCAAGTCGGCTTGGAGCCAGCTATTGGCTCACCATAATATTGTAAAAGCAGCCTCTATGTCTGCCTGAATTTGAAACCACAATTTATTTATTTATTTATGAAAACAAAAATAATAAATAAATAAACAAAGTAAAAATAAATTAAAATAAAATTAATGGGGCTAACGGCTCGGCCCAACCACAGGCGAGGCGAGGCGAAGCGAGCCGATTCGTCTTGCCCATTAACATCTCTGCAAAGACTCGATTGATGAAGAAGAAATGATCAATTGAGTAAAAGGATTCAGTCAAATGCAAGGAAACATACGATCCAATAGCAGAAAGGGTATTTTCAGGCATCTCAATGTTACTCAATGGCATTAGAAGAAAAAAGAAAAGAATTTGATGTACCTTGCTTCTATCTGCCCCTTTCCCAGCTCTATGATAAAAGGAAGGCATGGGTGTAGCTTTGAAGTTGAGGCTTCTTCTCAACTGTTTAATTTCCGCTTTCTCCTTTTCCTGCAAAAAAAAGAATAAATGCCAACTTAAATTTTTTCAAACCTCAAACTGATGTGCTGACGAACAGGCACAAAATTAACAGGACAATGGTATGGCATTTTTTTAATTTGATTTTGACTCTTCTTCTATAAGAAAACAAACATAAGTATCAGTATATCAACGAGAAACAAATGCTAATTTCCAACTGACTGTTGGGTAATCCATCCACGTGCCCGTTCTTGACATAAAAGAAAAGAAATTATCTCCGATTCATAGCATTTTCAACAGTTTGTTACCTGACTTTTTGCTTGAACTCGGTCAATTTCAGTCTCCTTTGCATGTGCTTTTCCCTCTGACTTCATATGATACTAAAAAATATATAAAAGAACTTATCAGACACAGAGATATAGTAATTGTATAAACATGCTTCAATTGACAGAGTAGTGAGCTTTCTTGCCTCTTTCCTTCTCTCTGCATGTTCACCACTTCTGGAACTCAAATCAGAGCCATTCCGCCTCATGCCTGGTGTTAAACTTGCGGTTTGTGTGAGCCTAAGTGACATTATTCATATATGAGATCAGAAAAACTCACTGCACAAATATAACATAAGTTACTAAAGTTGTTTCTTATAAGAACCTGTTTGCACTTTGACGTGCATTAGCAGTCTTCTGCGATGACGAAGGCTTAGACACAGAAGCTTTCTGGATTCCTGATTCTTTAGTGCTGAAATCAGAAAGAGGTGATCCTCGGTATTATTCATGATAGAAACAAATTTGGCATCCACTGAACTAACAGAACGAGACAATTAAGTACCTTTTAATCTCTTGGCTAACTTTTTCCTTTGACCCCGGAAAAACCTGAGGAAAGGGAGAACCAGTAAATTAAAGGAAGAACATTATAGTCCAAGAATACTGAGTAGACAAAATGATACAAAAGCAGCAAACAAATAAAATTATAGAGAGAAAGCATCACAGATAAGAATTCGGATTTGAAAATGTAATCACTTGAATAGTATTCAAAAAAGTAAAAATCACCTCATATTTATGCATTTTGAGCATTGAACATTTGTTCTGAGCAACAGTTTCTGGAGTCTTCTTTTCTGCCTTAGATCTTACTGGAGTGTCATTGACTCTTACTCTAGGCTTTCCAGAACCTTTAGGAGTTTCACTAATCATATTTCTCTTCTCTTGTGCAACACTAACTCGAGGTGTCAATCTTGGCTTCATGTGTTTGATTCCAGATGCAACCCTTCCCTACATTCCAGATAGTAGACATGTAAAGCACGGAAAAGATGTGATATGCACAAAGATCCTATTCAACAAACAGAACACAACTGGAAACACAATAAAGAAAATAAATTTAATTGCCGAATGCATCTAGCCAGTAAAATCTCAATATCATAGTCCAAAATTTATTACAGAACCAAATCACCGTATCAACTAGTTTCGAACTATAGAAAGAGAAATACTGGCCTTGTTGGTTTTCAAGACAATTCATAAAGGACACACCTCAAGATCCTGGACTGAGTGGCTTGCTTGGTTTTCTGGTCTAGCACCAATATTGTCCTCAGCAACAAGATTATTGGGGTGCAAGTGCCTTGTATCCAAACTGGATACTTCTTCCTGAACATTCTGTTCTATTTTAATTTTTGACTCAGAATTGGCTGGAACTAACTTGCCAAATTCAGTGTGATTTGCTTCTTCTGCCTTTTCATGTTCAGTAACAAAGCCTGCACCGTTGGCATCAGATGCAGGTTCTAATTCAGTGAGATTTGCTTCTTCTGTCTTTTCATGTTCAGCAACAAAGTCGGCACCGTTGGTATCAGATGCAGGTTCAGCCTGAAGTTCATAAAATGATGCAGTAAAATCTCCACTTTCTGATTCTGATTCAGTAACATCATGCTCTCTGTCATGTACTGAACCGTGTGAACTCTGATCAATACGTGCAGTACAATTGCCCTCATCCTCGTGCTCATGATGCTCATCATAACCTGTACTTTCTGAGATGTCATTTTCACTGGATTGATATTCCATCCCATTCAGACACTCAGATGAACTCTGGCCGAGATGTCCCCTCTTTCTAAAATGAGCCTCAAAGTACGCTTTTTTTTCTGTAACTGAACCTGGTTTTGAGTATTTCTCTACCTCTTCCAGATACCTATTGTGCGAGAAGGATGACCTCCGCTCCCAACAAAGAGCTTCTGTTTCGAACCTTCCAAATGAAATAGAGCCAGAATGCAGAGTATCTGCCTATTCATTTCAAGATAGTAGATATCGAGAGGTGAAAAATTAGAGATCCAGGAAAATTACAATAAATAGGCCTAGCTACTTTCCATTATGAGACATAAAAAAACAAATATGCCAACCTTTTATACGTTCATTTACAGCTAGAATTGATGTCAGCCATTGCTTTGTTAAAATTCAGCTGATTTTTGAATAATTATGAAGATGTCACTTTATGGTTCTAATATCTTATGCTAGATTGGATAAGTTCACTCTCCCCAAAATAGAATTACATCAAGTGAAAAAATTCTTCTCGTATGTTAGAAAGCACGAATTTTATGAATTCCTGCAACATGGAAAGTTTTACTAGAGATTTTGATAATTGTAATTAATGTTTACATGCTTTAAATTTATAAAATGCATACCATTATAGTCAATAGAAGAGGATTCTATAATCTTTTACTGGCTTCCAATTTTGAAATCTCATTTTCATGCTGCTGAAAACGCTAGATATTTACTTCTCGATTTCATAACACTACTTAATGGTTAACAGAGTAACTATTTCCCATCCCATGAATCATATATAAGCATTTGATAAAACTACCTAATATCATTATATCGTTTAAGTGCAACATTACAACATAAAAGGGATCAATAATAGAAAGAAACGACAAACAAGGATATCTCCATAAAGGACGACAATCCAGAATAGAAACGCAGATTTATGGCTTATCCATTCTACTGCCAAATCGTGTCCAATACCACAATCTAAACAAGACCGTATTGTTTATACATGAGCTATCACACCTCGTACCACAATCTCATATAAACAAGACCGTATTGTTTAATTTTAATTCCAAAGTACCCATTCCATGTTTTTGAACGAATGTTAAAGAGTTTCAACATATCAGAAACTTGTTCAACATTGAGTCAAAGTCTGATCCAATGTCAAAAATGGCTTATGGTGCAAAGTAAAAAATCATAATTCAAATTACATAACATCTTATGGGAAAAAAAGTATCTGAAACCAATAAATTTTACTATACATGATTTGAACAAATTTCACACAAAGTAACCAATTTTTTTGGATAAAAATTTAAATTTAGAAAAAATAAAAACGAGAAAAAGTAGATTCATTGCAAAAAAAACTCATCATGCCCCCACAAAACACAGATCAAATCATTGCTTCATCATATGAATGGATCCAAAACCTCCAAAAGATAAAACAAAATAAATAAATCCATTAAAGGGTACCTGAAAATTAAGCCTGAAAGGCTCTTCAATTTCACCCGCCATTTTTGAACTGTCAGCACTTCCTTAGTGTAGAATCAGTCATGAATCAAACCCATAAACCAAAATACCAAATACATTCATCTAATCCCTCAGCATACACAAAATCACCAAAAATAACGTAAAAGACAAAGAAGCCCACAAAGCTTGTTCAAAAAAAAAAACTGGAAATAAGAGTAATTATGGTATGAATTCTAGGAATAAAAGTGAAAAAAGAATCACTTCTTTGCTTAAAACAGGAGAGATTTGTCCTCAAGAAATCTGCTAAATGAAGTGAAAGTGGGAGTTCATATTTTCACAAGGGGAATCTAATAGGGTACTAAATGGAAGTTACGGTACAACATGATCATTGCCTATTTTTCAAATTTTTTTTTCAATTTTTTATGACCGTTGGATTTCGCCTGATCTGATGGTCAGTGAGAGTTAAACGTGCAATTTAAGCAGTCTTTACACGTGTCAGTGAGTGAGTGCTCATCTATTGATGCAAAAGGGTCTTCATCATTTGCTTGGATGGGAGATCATGAGCGTCTGATTGATTCATAACTTGGGCTTCTTTGATTCTCATTTTTAACAAAATATATATTTCACCTCTTCTTTTCAATTACATATTTTTCAATAAAATAATATTACACACAACTCAAAAACTTTTAATTCATTTTTAACCACACACTCTCCATCAATTTACTATTCAAAAATCCATTTTACACAAAAAAAAAAGGGACTCAAATATACCCTTAATATTTTCTCGTCTTTTTTGGCTTAAAAAGTCACAAATTATATGACTCAATCTTGGGTGCTCGATCATTATTGCTGCACCTCGATATTTATTCCTATTTTTCTCTCATGTTTATTCATACTAAGTTTTCTCGTTTATGTGAATTGGGCGAGTTTTTTTTTTTCTTTTTTTTTACTCAAGATTTGACAATAGACATGTACAAATTACATTTGTTGTATTAGATTGATCGATAGTAAAAAACTAAAATAAAAGTATATCTTAATTTAAATCACATGTTGAAGTATTATTGAGAAGAAGAAGAAATAAAGGTCGTGCTTTAAAAGTAATAAAGTATTTAAATAAAATAAAGGCTAAAGCCTGTAGGGCACAGTGGGGCATGTGTGAATGTTTCACAAATCCACAACACGTGGATTTCCATAAACTACTTCAATATTTATCCCACCGCAGTGAACGTGAACCCCGGATAAGGGGGTTCGCCACCAATAATGGGCGGTGCTCCGCCATGACTCACTTGGATCTAGTGCTTGTGAATTTACTTGGTGTTCATTGATGGTCTCAACTGCCCTCTTACGCGTTTGAGAGTGGTCCAACCATAAATTTATGTCACTAATCTTGTTATATGTATATCAAAATTCACTTAATATATTACATAATGCTACATGATACTTTATTATAATCAGTTTAAAAAACAATCAAATTTTTCATCTAGTCTTTTTCCTTTACATCATTTTCGATAATCGCCTATGTATATTTTTATATACAAATAGCAAAATTCATGAACTTTTTAGTCAAATACTTTTTGTTTTAATAAAAAATCAAATTTAAACTTGTCTTAAACCAATATTCGCTCCTATAATAACTATAACAAAACTGTCGACTACAAAAATTTAGTCTATACAAAGTCATTCACTCATGGCGATTGATGAGATGATCGAAACAAGTACAAACATGTAACTCGTGTATCTACTCATTCTCTAATATCTTGAATAGGTTAATAATGAATTTAACCTGGCAATTTCAACTTGAGTTTGAACAATGAGATGATCCAAACTATCAAACATGTTATGAAGTTTTAAGATGTTGATTCTAGTTGTCCTCGAATCTGATGTATTGATGAGGTATAATGAGAAAATTAACTACAAATGTCGTACTTTTCTAGTATCAACTCTTGTGATGTGTATTCTTGTGTCCAATAATTATTCTCCATTAATCGCAAAAAACTTCTACTCGTCAACTTACCTAGGGTTTTTGGATCTCATACAGCAACTAGATGTCTCTTTTAATGAATCCATATACTAAGGAGAGTTGCTTTCTCCAAGGGCATGTAGAGATGTGAATCAAGAAATACTAATTCTAACTCTCATTTTTCTTTGAAGACCTAGTTATTGATTTCTCTAGACACAAAAATAAATACTCAATAAATTGGTAACCTTAATTAAATAATTTATTTTTGTCGATCTTGATTTAGGATTGACGTGCAAAATCAATAATTCAATAATTTCATAAAAAATACATTATATTAAAAAAATACATTTGTAAATTTACAAAGGAGCCATTTATATTTCATGAATTTTACTTGTACAAATGATTTATGTCTTGGTTGTGCATCAAATTATGAGCTCAATGTGAAAAATTCTCTTTTATTGAGATTCGATAAATAGACTATTTAATTGAGTCGAAACTCGAAAGATATTTTTTTCCCAATCCAAGATGGTGTGTGTTTTACATGAACTTTGCAAATATATTTGTAGATATAAACATATACAAAAGGATGAGAAAGGAATTCGATTGAAATTAGACATTATAAGCTCCAATTACTGACCAAATCCTAATATCGACTTCGCGTGAACCATTAGATAACAATCAAGCACATGTTTTCAAAGAAAAAAAAAAATCCAAAAATAGTTTATTGTTTGCACTCTCAAAATAATTTCTTACGACTCCAAAACAATACATGTGATCCTAAATTATACCACTTTAATTTCTATACTAACAGACAAACATAGTACGTAAAAAAACCTTTTTCCCTACCTAATTTTCTACACATTCTCCTTTTTGGACATGGATAAGTTTAAAAACGTTAAAATTTTCCTAACGCGATGGGAAAACAGATTATAAAAATTGAATAAAAAACAGCCCCTCCCATGTGAAAAAAGTACTAAGGTCCATATGATAATTCAATATATTTGCTGCTCGGATTTGGCACATGTAATAAATAAAATAAAAGCCGGTACATGTTGAGCGGCGCGAGTAACTTATAGTGCATAAAATATGTCAAGTGTCATCAGGGCTGGTCCTGTGATTTTCGAGCTCGAGGCGAACTCTCAAAATCAACGTAAATGCAAAATTCAACAGTGTATTATGCAACGTATTGCTAACTTAACAATGATAGTAGAACAACAAACAAATATAAAGAACAAAAGATTTATATTATAAAGTAACAAAATCGACAAGAGTTCAAATAATCAGTTAAATACTACTCGTCTCGCTGTTTTAGAGGCAAAAACATTAATCAAATCGGAATAATTTAATTGTTCAACCATATCTTTATCTATTGATAACATTGTCAATTCATTCAATCTTTCTCGTGACAAAGTTGATAGGAAGTAAGTCTTGATCAACTTCAATTGGGATAAACTTCTTTCTGCTGATACAACTGTAACCGGTATGGTTAACAATATTTTATAAGCAATATAAGCATTTGAGAAACAAACATTCAATGT
>CAIGRP010112852.1:0-33678 GCA_903798385.1 Fraxinus cuspidata | reverse complement strand
TTAAATTTTATTTCGAAAAACAAATCATTTCTAAACAATTCACGAAAACCCTAATTTGTTGAGCCTTTGAGTATTTTTTTTTCATTTCTCTGTGCAATCGACACTCCAAAGTTGTACTACAATTACAGCTTTATTCTTTAGGCGTAATCAAATTTTGGCGGCGTTGTCGGGAAAATGGTACCAAACACTAAGGGATAGACTGAAAAGGGTAACATCGTTCATTTACTATTGTTTTAAGTTAATTTATTTTCTTATTTGTTATTTTTATTTTATTCTCTTTTAATTTTCTTATTTGTTATTTTTATTTTATTCTCATATAGTTCTATTTTTTTTCGTGCTTTATTACTAACGATCAAGACGAGCAATGAAGCTCTACATAAGGACCTTTTCTAGTATATGGATTTCTTTCTAACTCAATCTTTGATACTGCATCTATTGCCACGAACACCACACTACACAACACCATGTCTGATAGTGAACATAACGATATGCCTTTTAGGACTTTACAGGATTATCTTCACCCCACACCATATCCACGCCATCATGCAGAATGTTTCTACCTAATATGCCAGAAATACATCTTAAACCGGGAATGATTCAACTTCTTCCCAATTTTCACAGACTCGAAAATGAAAATCCATCTTGCACATTAGGGATTTTGAGGAGGTGCTAGCAACCTTCCATAATCAACATGTTACAATGAACGCAGGTAGGCTTAAATTTTTTTCTATTTTCACTCAAAGAAAGAGCAAAAAGCTAGCCGTATTCCTTAACGTTCGATTGGGACTTGGGTCAAAATGACTTAAGCGTTCTTTAATATATACTTTCCCCACCATAGGACTAGTGCTTTTAAGAAGCAAATCTCATCATTCACTCAAAAGGATAGTGAGATCTTATACCAAGCTTGGGAAAGATATAAAGAAATACAAGCCCTTTGCCCCCACCACGGTTATGAGAGTTGGCGTATCGTGAGCTATTTTTATGAGGAATTAACACCTAGGGAGCGTCAATTCATAGAGATGATGTATAACGGTGAATTTCTACAAAAGATCCTAATGAGGCTATAGAATATCTAGATGACCTAGCGGAAAAAGCTCATACTTGGATTGGACCTAGCGCCATTGAGAGTACCAATAGGTCATGAACCACAGGAAATTCCACTAGCACATGTATCTATCATCTTAGGGATGAGGACAACCTTAGAGCCAAAGTAGAAGCCCTCACTAGATAACTTGAAACCCTACGTGCTAAGGACTCAAAATCTGCACAGAATGTATCATGTGTTGAGTCTCTAGGACCCTACTTTGTCTGTGGTGGAACTAATCATCTAGACCAAGAGTGTAGTATGTTTGTTGACATTAGGGGAGTTTATTAGGAACATTATAATGCCATAGGCACATACAAAAAACCCTATGCTCTATTCTCTGAAACTTACAATCCTACGTAGCGGAATTACCCCAACTTCAGCTGGAAATCTGGAAACCAGCAACCTGCCCAGCCATCTAAAGCCTTTAATGCACATTCATATCAACCCGCAACCTCTAGGAACTCTTTAGAAGACACATTACATGCTCTTATAGAGGCACAGGGTAAAACAAATTAGAAGTTTGAGACTATGATCACTCACATAGTTGAGAAATACAAAAAGATAAAAAATTTCAGGTAGTTGAGGAAAACAAATAGATAAAAAATCATATGGCTAAGTTGACTAATGCTTTAGCTGTATGGGAGCATGAGAAATTTCTAGCTCAAGCTCAACCAAATCCTAAAGGGCAACATATGGCATAAACCTTAGGATCAGAATAAAACAACCTTAGGAAAGTAAATGCCATAACCACTAGATCAAGGAAAATCATATAATAAATCCCCAAGCCTAGAGAACCTGAAAAGGAGTCTAGTGGGTCTAAGGAGAGCGCCCTAGTGAGGAAGTGGTGGAAAACCTGGTTAGAGTACATTTCCCTCAAGCTCTTAAGCCTTCACCGAAGTTTGCTAGTCAACATAGTGAAATCCTTGATGCCTATCTTGCATGTGATTTCTCAGGTTCCTGCATATGCTTAAGTTTTTAAGGACTTGTGCACTGTGAAGAGAAAGTACCATGTCAAGAAAATCGCTTTCTAGACTAAGCAAGTTAGTGTAGTGATCGAGCAAAAGATCCCACCAAAGTATAAGGACCCTGGTTGCCCCAGCGTGACTTGTGTTAGTGGAAACCGTGAGTTTACATAAGCTCTTCTTGATTTAGGAGTAAGTGTAAATCTTATGCCATATGTAATTTACTTGTTGTTAGGATTAGGTGAGATAAAACCGACCTCTATGATCTTAGAATTAGCTGATAGGTCCACCATTAGGCCTAGAGGAGTAGTTGAGGATGCATTGTTTCAAATTGACAAATTTTACTCTCCTATGGGCTTCTTGATTTTGGATGTAAATATTGATTCTAAAATCCCCATTATTCTTGGTAGACCTTTTTCTGACTACAGCTAATGCCCTTATAAATTGCAGAAATGGTCTAGTGAAGCTTTCTTTTAGGAACATGAATTTAGAAGTCAATATTTTTCACATTACAAAGAAGCCATAAGAGGATGATGAGTGTCATCAAACATTCATGATTGACGCACTCACTCAGGAGCAAACACTTGCAAACACCAACTTCGACCCTCTAAACTCATTTAACTTAAATTCTGAAATACTAGTTGGTCTTGATGATGATGAGTATACTAACATTGTGTTATGTTTACAAAATTGCATGAATACGGAGCATCACCATGGCAGCCTAAGTTTGAAGAGTTGCCAGAACGACCGGAGGATAGAAGCCATCAAACATTGAGAGTCCTAAATCGGAATTGAAACCTCTGCCTCCAGGACTAAAACACAAATTTCTTGGACCAGGTAATACATTTCCTGTAATTATTTCTTCGGACTTGAATGTATGGCAATGTAAGCAAATTTTAAACATTTTGAATGAGCATCGATCTGCATTAGGCTGGACCATAGCTGACATAAAAGGTATTAGCCCTTTGATTTGCTTACATAGGATTCATCTAGAATAACGAACTAATCCTAAGAGAGACCCACAACGTAGGCTAAACCCCACAATGAAAGATGTAGTGAAAAATTTTAGCCCTTTAATTTGCTCACATATGATTCATCTACAAGAAGAAATTAATCCTAAGAGAGACCCACAACGTAGGCTAAACCCCACAATGAAAGATGTGGTGAAAAATGAGGTGCTTAAATTGTTAGATGCAGGTATCATTTATCCTATCATGGATAGTAAATGGGTTAGTCCTACACAGGTAGTTCTTAAAAAGTCAGGAGTCACGATAGTGAAAAATGAATTAGGTGAAATGGTTCCCACAAAAACAGTGACTGATTAGCGTATGTGTATAGATTATAGGAAACTAAATGCTAACACCCATAAGGATAATTTTTCTCTCCCCTTTCTAGACCAAATCTTGGAGGGTGTGGCTGACCATCCTTTTTACTATTTTCTTGATGGCTACTCTAGTTACTATCAAATTGTAATTACATTAGAGGACTAGAAAATGACCATATTTACTTACCCTTTTGGCACTTTTGCCTTTCGTAGGATGTCATTTGGACTTTGTAATGCTTCCGCCACATTCCAAAGATGCATGACTAGTATATTTAGTGATACGGTAGAATACTGCATGGAAGTATTTATGGATGACCCAACTGTGCTTGAAACTTCTTTTGATGCATGTCTCTTAAATTTGAAGAGAGTTTTGACACGATGTAAGGAAAAATGATTAGTTTTAAATTGGGAAAAGTGTCATTTCATGGTACCTTCAGGAATTATTTTAGGGCATGTGATTTCGTCTAATAGGATAGAAGTTGACAAATCTAAAATTGAACTTATCTCTAAATTTCCTGTACCTAAAACAATAAAAGATGTTAGATCATTTTTAGGTAATCCCGACTTCTATAGAAGGTTTATACAAAACTTTTCATCTATCTCTAGACCACCGTGTAACCTTCAACTTTCTTTTGGATATTTATATATCATTGTAGCAGTGGATTACGTGTCTAAATGGGTAGAAGCTTCTGATTGTATGGCTAATGACAATAAAACGATTGTGAAGTTTTTGAAAGAAAACGTTTTGTCTCAATTTGACACACCATGTGTTATTATTAGTTATAGAGGCACATAATTTTGCAACCGTTCATTCGAAGTACTCATGGGTCTCAATTAGTTATAGAGACACACATTTTGATAGAAATAGATTTTTTCCAATTCGGACGTTAACTATGCCAAAAATTGGTCTCAATTTTTAGCTAAAAATATGGATTATATCTTGTGCGAATTGAAAATTGATTTTGATAATATTTTGATCATATTCCATTCCTCTTTGAGTTCCATTTACATCCACTAATCTCTAGCAATCTTCAAAGTATCTTCTTATGGTCTGAATCAACTACTGAGTATTTGCAATTTGGTCATATTTTTGCATTCATTTCTCAAATTCTTCATCCAAAACATATTGTCTTCAACCAATTAGCTTCCAACTCTTTCAAATCCCCATTTATCCTTCCAAACCAACTTTTAGATAATTGCAATTGAGTCCCTAACCTTTCTTTTTGGTCCTTTTTCCTTATTTCTTCCCAATTCTGCTACATTCATCGTGTTGTCCTACAAAACGTAAATTGTATATAAATTAAGTCATATTTCAACATATTAACCAACAATTTTCCTTATTTTGACAATAATATAAGTATGTAAAAACACATTTATCAATTTCGATGTGTGTGATTTTCTTAATTGATGTCCATTGATAACCGATGCAAGAAATATCCCCACAGGAAAATCACCTAAGTCAAATTTTGGTGAGAGAAATAATGCAACGGCAAGTCACAGAATATAGTTTACATTCTGCTTGTGTATCGTAGTTGATGTCCTATAATGAAATCTCCCACAAGCATATCTCCCTCGTCAATTTCTTGAGCTGTCAATTGTCGTTGTCTTACGATGAAGTCATATACGAGCATTTTGTTAAAATCAACCATAGTCATCTATTATCTTGATATTTTTGATCATTTTATATCCTGAAAACGAGAAAAACAAAAATGAAAATGGGAAAAAAATAAATACAAGATTACTTGTAGAAATCTGAATTAATGCTAAAATAAATCGAACACAACTAAAGCAACAATCCTCGACAACGGCGTCAAAAAACTTGTTGTGAAATTATATTTTTCGTTTAAAATACCACAATTTCATGATTCGTTAACAGGTAGTAAAATAGATTTTGAGTTCAAGTATCGTACTCACAGAGATTGTACTAGTTCAAGTTGAAATTAACTTAGCGATAACCGAAACTATGGAATTTGGTGATTATTCTATAATTAAATTGTCGCTAACTAATACACTTGTGAATGCATGACCTAAATTAACTAAAATCAATGCAAGATTGTGATTAATTCAATTTGATGAAAATATGATGATGAAAAATTCATTAGGATCCCGAATCATCTTATATCAATTCTCTTTATTCTCGAACCTTACAATTTGACAATACGATTTAATTATGAATATCAATATTCTTAAAGTTTAACAATCTCCCTCGAATAGAATTAAACATATCCTCACATGTGATCCGACTATATTTTTATGATGGATGCGAACATAAAATAATACATTAAGGATTTATGAATACTTAAAGATCATGTAGAGCATATGTGGTATAATTCTATCCCTTATCAAATTCTATGACAATTAACACTATTTCTAACTTATTTAAATCTCTCGATGGTAAAACAAGCCACAAAATTCATACAACTATTGTGCATATAATTGTAAAGAATAAATACATGAAAATCGTTCAAGAATTGAAAATATGCTTTAGCTCCTGTTTGACACACATTCTATAAAAATACATTCTTTCAAATTTCATTTTCAACCACATATTTTTTTATAAAATAATATTTTACGTCACACCAATAACTTTTCCTTAATTTTAACCACATATTTCTCATCATATCACTACTTAAAATACATTCTTTTCTCAATAATACCCATCAAATACACCCTTAATATCAGAAATAAGATTCAAAAGTTAAAGTTTTATAATACAAAGTTCATCGAAAACCTAGCACAAAAACAATCTAGACTAGCATAATGTCATAATTAAACAAATAAAGTTTAAATGACAGAGATATTGAATGAACGTGATTAATTCTCAAATTCCTTACAATGATTGATGAATTGTTGCACTGCAATTTATAATTATTTTCTCTATTGCTCCTGTTGTCTTGCGTCCTCTCGGCTTTTTCCAATTTCGACCGTGCATATATTTTTTGTTGCAGCCGTCCTATTTCCCTTTATTCGTGACTTCCAAAGGGACTCCAATTGTTGTGAATTTAATTTTTATAATTATGTTCTCTATTGCTCCTGCTGTCTTCCGTCCTCTCGGCTTTTTCCAATTTCGACCGTGCGTATATTTTTTCTCGCTGCCGTCCGTCCCTATTTCCCTTTTTTCGTGACTTCCAAAGGGGCTTCAATTGTTGTGAATTTAATTTTTAAATGGTCAAAGTTCCAATTTGACTCCAATTCAAATCTCTTCCTGCCACCGGCTTTCTTGGATTTTCTAATTAGAATTTCAATCCCTGATTCCTTGTTTGCTTTCAAAAAGGACTCTAATTCATTTGCATTTCATTCCACTTTAACAACTTGTCCAGTTCCTTTTCCAATTGCTTTGAAACGGGTTCAACACTGAAATAAACAAAAAATTAACCCAAGTTAAGAAGAGTTCAATAATATTACGATATAAAAACTTAGTAATATGGCCTAAATAAGTATATAAAATGCACTTATCACAAATAATGTATAGAAAAATTAAAGCATTATATTGGTGGCCGAGAATGAAAAAGAAAATCACAGACTTCCTCACAAAAGTATTTATTTTGTCAACAAGTCAAGGCCTAACATCAAAAATCAGCTGAAAAATTGGAATCGCTACCGATTCCTGAATGGAAATGGAAGAATATTTACAATGGAATTCATAATCGAACTCCATAAGACACCTAAAGGCTACAATTCAGTTTGTGTAATAGTAGATTGCCTAACAAACTCAACACATAACCTACCTCTGAAGACAATGTACAAAAATGAACAATACACAAAGTCATACGTGCGAGAAATCATTAGAATTCATGGAGTCCCAACATCAATTGTATCTAATCTTTGGAAAATCGGAGAGGACAATCCAGATTCTTGAGGATATGTTAAGAGCCAGCGTGCTACAATTCACTGGAAGTTGGGATCAATACTTGCCCTAAATGGAACTTGCATACAATAATAGTTATCAAGCTTCGATTGGAATGCTGCCTTATGAAAGAAGAAAATGCAGACCACCTCTCTATTGGGATAAATTCGGTGAAAGACAATTATTTGGCCCTGAAATGGTACATGACATATTATTTGTGGTCGAGAAAATCAGAAAGAACTTAATTTTTGCTCAAGATCGGCAACAATAAAAGAAGACATCCATTGGAATTTGAAGTAGTAGATAAGGTATTTCTGAAGATTTTTTCCAAACAAAAGATTATTACGATTTAGAAAGAGAGGAAAATTGCCGCCCCCGTATGTTGGACTTCTTGAAATCAAGGAAGGGATTGGACCAGTTGTTTATAAGTTGGACCCGCCAAATTCCTTAAGTCAAGTGCATGATGTATTTCATGTTTCAGAGCTACGAAAATATGTCCTCAACCATCACATGTTCTGCCAGAAGTCCCTATTGATGTACAGGATGACTTAAGATATTAATGGAGGAAGCGAAGCATCTTCAAAGCAAAGACCATTGGTCAAAGTGCTGTGGAGGAGCAATGTGATGGAAGAAAATACCTGGGAAAGGGAAAGTAAAATGAGAGAAATATTTCAAGTTATTCGAGTGAATTTCAAGGATGAAATTTTCAAAAGAAGGGATAATTGTAGCATCTCAAAAATTTTAGGTACTTTTTAATCACTTTATGGCGAAATTTAGAGGTTAGAGACTTTTTCGAATGTCCAGAAGTATTTTGATGTAACGTTAATGTAAGGAAATTGTGATTAATTAAGCTTAGGGACTAAAATTAAATGTTAGGGACCTAAATGAATATTTATAGATAGATAAGGAATAAACTAAGGGACTAAATCATAAGGAAATCCAAAACTAGGATCCAAAGTTGAAATAAAAATTTAAAAACTCAGATTTCATCGTGTTTGGACAGCCAAATTTTGGGGCTTCGTTTGAGCTCTTCAAGTATCCGTTTGAAGTGATTCAGGTTGCATTGTAAAGTAATAGATGAGTAATTTAGGACAGAAATTGATATGTAACAAATAGGTCAAGAATTAAGGTTCAAATTCGTGTTCAAATTAAGCACCTGCAGCTGCTTAGAACAGTGGGTATATACACTTGACGACTGAAATTTAAGACTGTGGGGGCACGTCTCACTTTAGGCCATCACCATTTCACTCAAAAGACACCTAGGATTGAGTTTTTGTTCCTTAAACCCTTGAAAATCAGCAGAAAACAAGAAAACAAAGTATAAGAAAGGGGCACGGGTGAAGGAAGAAAGGTAGTGGAGGACAATTCTTGTGCCTTGTTTGGGATGTTATATGCTTAGTGAACGCCTTCAGTTATCACATACTGATAATCTAATCTATAACTTATAGAACGTACTAGGGAGTGAAGAGAAATCTCTCATGTAAGTTCACAAATGGAAAAGTAACCATCTTATATATCTTATGCCTCTATAAATTGAGCTCCAACCTTCACCATTCTTTCATACCATGATCGCATTTATATCATTCAACAAATATACAGATTCCACACCTAGAAATCGTGCGTGCACTGAAGCAAAACAAAGGAAGAAAATCTGAAGCAGAAGCCGCCTTGTTCTTATGAGGTATTATGTTTCAATATTAAAGATTCAAATATATGTTTTATGTGCAAGAATTTGCAAATTAAATATATTTTAGGAATTTATGATTTTACTTGCAATACAAGCATGAGATTGCAGGTTTGATTGCATGATTATAAGAAACCCAATATGGCATCAGATATATAAAGATCCTGAATATAGATGTGTACATCCCAGTTTAGGATATGAGAAGCTCACAATTCGTTGATCAACGATTGGCTAAAGGTCCTTGTGTTACCGGGGGTCCTTGCATGGCCCGAGTTCGTGGATATCTCCTACACTACAGATTTCGGATATTACTTAGCCAATAAGTCCTTGTGTGGTCATAATAAATATTATTTGAGCATTCGATGTACATGTACTATATTAGAGAAGGCCTGAAAAGATAGTTAAGAACGGATCATTATGTGTACCGGCACTCACATTCATTGAAGTTTACGCACAGAATATCTTTCACTATTTTTCGTTTAACCTTTCAGATCATGGAATGAACTTTGAAGCTGTTAACCGGAAGTGGGTGAAGACAGAGTGCGGACATGAGCATCTCAATATCAAAGAAAAAGACGTGGTTCTACTATCCAAATCGCGGGTTTATGTGTTTATGTAAGGACTAGGAAAGTTGTAGAATGTTACCATGCTAGTTATATGTCCTATATCTGTACTGATGTTTATTGTCTAAGATGGGTTCGGTAGGAGATCACTTTTGCGTGTATGGTATGGTGGTGAGTTCTCTTTTGTTTCATAGATGTCATGAATTGTCTCGTACGTTTTGCGAATGTCGTAGGAACATCTCTTAGCCACCACTTATTGATCTTCTACGCTATGCTTGATATGCTGGTTTTTTGCACTACAGTGACGTAGATGTATTTTGGAACTTTACTCATGCTAGTAAAGCTACTAATATTGGTTATTATTTTTGTTAAATATTGTACTCATAATTTTATTAACTATAACTGTACTAAAATCCTAATTTTATGCTAACTAGCATTTTAGTTACTAAGTTCATTTATTTAGTATGATTTTGTATCGATTCCCTTATAGTACCATGATTTACACTTATATTATAATGCTATTAAATAAACTACCAAGTTATAGCATTATACTATGACATTCACTGCTAGAAAATGTGGCTTAAGCGATGAAAATTTCCGTAGCTAAATGCCATTCTTCTGTCGATAAATCTACTTACCGAGGGAAATTTCCCGTCGACACATACCATCAGTGAAAGTCGCGCCTGTAATTTTTCCGTCATAACTGTCGGTGATTACCGACGAATTTACCTTCAAATACATATCCATCAGAAATATCGACGAATTTGAATGAATGTTATTAGCGTCAAGTTTAGCAATGGCGTAGTTCGAAGGAAATTACCGATGGATTAACACTTTTTTGTCATAATCGATTAAAAATATTAAGTCACCGGCTTCTCCATAGCTTGTTGCATCATCCTCTACCATCATCCACACCCGAAGAAAAATAAAACTTGTAGGAAGAGAATTAACCAATAAGTTTGAGACTCAATAGATATCATCCGTGCATTTTGTTATTAAATTAGAAATTCGAATTGTAGATTCATACCGTGGCACGTAGAGGGACTTCTAGCAAAATCTAATTTCTATATAATTATCGTAGAGCCGGAGAATGATCATTCAAACTATAGTGTGCCGAAGTACCGTACCTGGAGGTACTAATTCATTCAAACTTTTTTTACAAAAAGTCATAATTTGAAAACAAAATAACCACTTGTACCTCTACCTACCTTCGTTTGATGCTGTTGAATCGATGAATTTGGACGTAAATATTACTTTCTGAATGCAACCTATGCTTTCAAACAATCTGCTTCACTTTTCTTTCCTTTACTTGAATTTTTTTTTCAAAGTGTATTTATTTCAATGTATAAATTTCACATATATTAGAAAGTGAATAGTTTGGAAATGAAAGGTAAGAAAACGGTTGCATTCATCACTTGCCAATTAAATAGAATTTAAAATGGGTTAATTAGTTAATTGTAATTTCATTCCTTATGTTATACGTGTGTGTACAAATGTTAAATGTATATGAATATAATTTGAGGTTTAATGTAACATTTAAGCGTACAAATTATGAGATTTAATGCCTTGACTATTCAACCAAACTATGAAAACGTGTGCGAGTATGATTTGAGGAAAATGAAATGAATTGGGTTTTCAAATTTAAATTCTCACCCTTGGTCCCTAAACTTTATTAAATTAGCAAAGTAAGGGGACAATATAATTTTGAAAAATAATGCGTACGCAAAATCTAATCTTAAAAATATTTACTATCCATAAAATAATTTTTCACCGTTTGGTCCAATCTTTGAAAAATACTAAATTACATCCTACTTTATTTAAAATTTTTGTATTTAAAAAAAAATACGGATGTCTACTTATGAACTTTCATATGACTAAAATTATTTAAAACATATCAAACTAGTATTGGGCATTTAAATAACTTATGGCTTGGACTTTCATAACCTTAAATGAGCTACATCAACCTATTGAGAATATAAAATTTTGGGACCTTACATACCTCACTCCTTAAAAAAAAATCCGTCCTCGAAATTACTTTAAATTAAACAAATAGTGTCGGATACTTTTTAATTTCTGCTTCTTTTTTCCAAGTGACTTCTTCTATCCTGTGATGTCGCCACTGAATCTTGACTAATGAAATTTCATTAGTCCATAATTTTTGTACCTTTCTATCCAAAATAGCAGTTGGAACTTCTTCGTATGATAAGTCTTTCTATACATCTAACATTTGATATCACCATATGACTTGGATCGTGTATATATTTTCTTATCATAGACATGTGAAACACATCATCTATGATAGAAAGTTCGGGTGGTAGAGCTAACCGATACGATTCGCTACGCTACCAACCTTCAGAAGAATTTCAAAAGGTCTTATATAACACGGTCTCAGCTTGCCTTTTTTACCAAACCTTAGTACACCCTTCATAAGTGCCACTTTCAAGAAGACCTTTTCACCAACTTGAAACTCCAAGTCTTTTCTTCTAGTGTATGCATGGCTCTTTTGTCTATCTTGCGCTGCCTTTATCCTAGTATGGATCTTATCAATGGCTTCAACTGTCCTTTCAATGATCTTGGGTCCCAAAACTCTCTTTTCTCTGACTTCATCCTAATGAATAGGTGATCTGCATCTTCTATCATAGAGAACTTCATAAGGTGCCATTCGAATAGTTGCTTGGAAACTGTTATCATATGAAAATTCCACCAAAGGTAGATACGATTCCCAATTGCCTCCTAGATCCAGAACACAAGCTCTTAGCATGTCTTCCAAAAGTTTGAACGGTCCTTTCAGATTGACCATCGGATTGAGGGTGATACTCCATACTGAAGTTTAATTTTGTTCACATAGCTCTTTGTAAGCTCTTCCAAAACATAGACGTAAATCTCGGATCTCTATCAGACAAAATAGAGACGAGGACACCATGCAATCTTACAATTTCTCTAATGTACAGCTGAGCCAGTTGATATAGGCTAAATATCATTTTCACTGGAAAAAAATAAGCTGACTTTATTAGACGATCCACTATTACCCATATAGCATTATGTCATCTTGCTGACTTCAGAAATCCTACCACAAAGTCCATTGCAATATTCTCCCACTTCCATTTAGGTATTTCTAATGGATTTAACAACCAAGTTGATCTTTGATATTCTGCTTTAACTTGTTGACACATTATGCATTTTGCCACAAATAGGCTTATATTTCTTTTCATATTCCTCCACCAAAATGTATCTCGATGATCTCGATACATTTTCGAACCACAAGGATGTGCCGTGTACGGGGTGAAATGAGCCTCTTCTAATATCTCATTCCTCAAAATTTCATCCTTAGGCACACAAATTCTTCCTTTAAACATTAGTGCCCAATCTGAAACTATTCCAAAATCCTTTCTCCTATCAGTACTAAAGTCTTTCCTGATTTTATGTAAGAATCGATCTTTACCCTATGCTTCTATAATCTGATCTCTAAGAGTAGGTCGAACCACCAAAGTTGCTAAACGAGCGGTAACTTACTCTGGCATGGTAACCACTTCGATTCACAAATTTTTCAAGTCTTTGATCAACTTGATCTGAGTAGTAGGTAATGATGCTATCCGTCCCATCGACTTTCTATTTAGAGCATCGGCAACAACATTAGCCTTACCCGGATGGTAATGAATAGTGCAATCATAATCCTTTACTAGCTTCAACCATCGTCTCTATCCATTTTCAATTCTTTTTGTGTGAATAATTGAGACTCTTATAACTTGTGTAAATTTCACACCTTCCTCCATATAAGTAATGACACCATATCTTTAATGCGTGAACTATTGTTGCAAGTTCTAGATCATGCGTTGGGTAATTCTGCTCATGTTGCTTCAATTGACTTGACACATAGGCAATTACTTTTCCATGTTGCTTCATTACACATCCCAACCCTTGTTTGGATGCATCACTATATATAACAAATCCTTATGAACCTTCGAGTTTTGTTAACACGGGTTTTGTAATCAAATGTTGCTTTATCTCCTAAAATCTTTGCTCAAACTTATCTGTCCATTGAAACTTTACTCATTTCCTTGTCAATTGTGTCATAGGTCCAGCTATTTTGGAGAATCCTTCACTGAATCTCCGATAGTACCCAGCTAATCCCAGAAAACTTCGAAGTTCACCAGCGTTTGTCGGTGTATTCCAATTAGTTACCGTATCACTTTTAGTGGATCCACTTCAATTCCTTGGCAGTAACTACATGATCGAGGAATCCAACTCCCTCAAGCCAAAATTTGCACTTTTTAAATTTCAGGTATAGTTTTTCCTTACTCAGTATTTCTAACACTATTCTAGGATGTTCATCATGTTGACCTTTACTCTTGGAGTATATCAAAATATCATCAATGAAGATTATGATAAATTGATCCAAATATTGATGAAATACACGATTCATTAAATCCATTAATACTGCTGGAGCATTTGTCAACCCGAATGGCATAGCTGTGAACTCGTAATGTCCGTAGGGAGTTCTGAAGGTCGTCTTAGGTATTTCACTCACCTTAACTTTCAATTGATGATATCAAGATCGTAAGTCCATCTTGGAAAATAGCTTAGCCCCTTTTAGTTGATCAAACAAATCTTCGATTTTTGAGAGAAGATACTTATTCTTGATGGTCAAATGGTTCAACTCCCGATAGTCGATATGCATCCTCATACTTTCATATTTTTTCTTTACAAACAATACTGGAGTGCCCCATAGTGATACACTTGGTCGAATAAAGCCAAGTCTAACAATTCTTGTAACTTAATTTTTAACTCCCGAAGTTCCTTTGGAGCCATTTTGTATGGAACTTTAGATACTGATGTTGCTCTGAGAACTAGATCTACTGTGAACTCCACTTGTCTATTTGGTAGAGTAGGAGGTAGATCTTCTAGAAACGCATCTATAAATTCGCATACCATTTGTACATCCTCAATCTTTCTCGTCGCCTATTTCTCCTAAGATCTTAACTAGAAATCCTTGACATGTTTCTTTTCTTAACATTTTCCAAGCTTGCAAGGCCGATACTAGTTGGAGATGGGGTTTGGTCTATATTCCAAGAAAATAAAATTGTTTTTTTCCTGGTTTGATTCACCTACATAGCTAATTTATTTGTGTTCAATGTTCTGCCTGAGGGGATGCTAACTTATAGTGTACTCACTAACTTATCACAAGTAATACTAGATTTAGTAATGAACAACGTTGATACAAAAGAAAGAGTAACTCCC
This sequence comes from Fraxinus cuspidata, assembly GCA_903798385.1. NCBI lineage: Eukaryota > Viridiplantae > Streptophyta > Magnoliopsida > Lamiales > Oleaceae > Fraxinus > Fraxinus cuspidata. The sequence continues at coordinate 18,973 of CAIGRP010112852.1, read as the reverse complement.
GAATCAAACATTACATAAGCAAGTGTATTAGCTATCAGTAAAATACCTGCTATTATGTTTGAGTTCTCCTTTGCATCCTTTTGAGTCAGTGTAAAAACTCTTGCTTTTCCCTTTTTGTTCTAATCACTGTTATCATCCTTTTTTTGAGTAAATATGGAACTATCCTTAGCAATATGTCCTGTCTTACCACACCAAAAATCGACGTTCTTCCCATACAAGCATTCACCATGATGAGGTTTACCACACTTAGGGCACGATTCTACAGCAGCTACTATGGCCTTACTGGCACTAGATCCAATATTAACTTTCTTATTTTGCAATTTTCCATTTCCTTTGTCTTGACCATTCCACTTTCTCTTCCCAATTTGCCCTTTATCATGCTGGTTGAACAACTGATTGTGTTGCTCTGCATTAGCCTTCTGATACTAAATAGCATGAGCTCATTCAAGCATCTTACGATATGACGTAAAATTATGTAACATAAGAATCATGCTTAGGTTTGGGTTTAATCCTTGCTCGAACCTTCGACTCTTCTTAATTTTAGTGTTGACCAAATGTGGAGCATACCTTGAGAGTTGGTCGAACTTTTGCTTGTAATCAGTCAAGGACATATTACCCTACTTGAGTTGAAAGAATTTGCTCTCCTTGAAATCTCTCAGAGACTGAGGAAAATACTTGTCCATCACTTCCTCCTTGAAGTGTTCCCAAGTTAACGCCAATTGCTACTTTTGGGTTCTACTTCGGGACATTGAATCCCACTACTAACTTGCATTACCAGTAAACATAAATTTCGCACATGAAACCTTTTGGGTGTCAGTGCAGTTCATGAGTCAAAAAATTTGTTCTAAATTATGAAGCCATTTCTCAACTACTAGTGGACCAGATGCTCCATCAAAGGTAGGGGCTTATGCCTTCAAAATAACTCAACTACCAAGGCATGAGTCGAGAAAGTAATAAGAGCTAGTGTTGTGGGTGGAGCTTGATTCTGATTCAGTCTGCCAAGATGTTGAACTGCTTGAAGAAGGTCCCTTATCAAGTTGTTTTGGTTTGCTCTAGACATTTTTCTTGAAGTAAGAAATAATTTCTTTTAATCATTGACTACATCTTGAAATAGAAAAAAATCAATAAATTTTAATATATATGTATATTTTTTCAAATAACGAGTAATCTTTATAATCTTTACTCATTTCACTCTTAATCTTCTTCTAGGTCCTCTTCTGGATCTTCATCTTCATCTTCATTAGTATTTGTCACATTTGGTTGTGCAACTTCGTCAGTTGAAGTCATTGATTAGGATCCTGAGTGAGAAATAACATCACCAATCATAGTCTCCCAATTATGGATATACTCAAAAAGTCAAGTTCCTTAGGTTCACTTTCCAAAATTTGAGATAGCATTTTTTCTTATTTAAGCTTTCCGATACATTTCTCACGAGCTGCAAGAGTTTCTAGCAAATGACGTATTGCCTATCTGTCACTAATCTTATAACCCGCATTCTTTGTTGTCAAGGTTTAAAGATTCATCTAGCTCAAAATCTAGGTAACCTCTGACATCTATCTCTTGGTGGCTGACATGATTTCTTCTCCTCGCATTTCGTCTTCCCCTAGCCATCTGTCATCCACATTTTAATTTCTAGCACAATACATGTCTTTTAAACAACAAATTTTTTTCAAACAACATTTATTTTTACATATAAGATGTACATAAAGTAAAATGTAGAATGTATTGCAACATGGAAAATATAACTATAGAATCATTTCCATTCATAGCAAGAATTAGAACTTTATTTAGACAAACATACCTGGGTTGTAGGATGAGGCCGACTAATGGATTCAAGGTGCCATGGAGTGCCTTAATTATTTCATTTTCTCATTTTAAATGTCCTACTTTGTACTTAAGTTATTTATTTATTTATTTATTTTTCACAAAATACTCTAAGTCTACAGAAATGACTAAACTTGTGCTTTGATAACATGTTGTAACCCCTGAACCGCATGGATCGAAACATCACTAGATTAATTGTACTTTAGCCGTAAACTCAATAATCAACAATAACTTTAGTGGAAAACTTAAAGATTTAATTTAAGAATTTGTTTCAAGAGTTATTTATTATTTAATTCTTAAATAACATCATTTCATATTAAGGAATCATCTAATAATTTCTCAGAAATAAAGTCACTTTCGGGTAGTAGCAAAAATAGTAAAATGATACTAAAATTTGAACAAAGTCTGTGCAAATTCTACTGTTTACATGAAAAAAAAAAAAAAAAACCTAGGTAAAGGTTTTTTTTTTTTTTTAAAAACAACATAATTCAATACTAGAAACATATTAAATAAGTGTCTTTAGAATGATTTCCAAGCACGTATCCTTTATTGGCATGAAATTCTAGGCAGAAAATGAAAGTAAATGTTGTTGTTTCGCTATCTATCTCAAACAGCAATTGTCAAAAATAAATTTGTTTGCATAGCTATCGACTTCGAAACTTCGTGAAATTTTATAGTAAAGTAAGAAACTCTTTTTAATATAACATATCCAAAAATCAACTTCCATCGGCAAAATATGAGGTATTAAATTTAAAACCCCCGCAGCAACATGGTTTGGAAGGTAACCAAGCTCTTCACCACGAGTATGACATTTTCACTATATTGATTGACTTATGTGCAATTCAATCATTTACAATGCTTTTGGTGACTTACAAACAAGAAGTACCAATCCTTATTTAATATTGAGCCTTACGGGACTTCAATATGACCAATACTATTGAGTTTTACGGGACCTCAATATGACCCACAAGTTGACTTACAACAAAGAGCACCAATCCTTATATTATTGAACTTTCATGGGATCTCAATATAACTAACAAGTATAGAGTAAATATTTTACAATGAAAACCCTGTCTTAACAAATGATACAAATGAATTAAGTACTAAGAGATGCTAACACTTCAATAAATATGAATATATGATAACTCGAATGTTAGATGAAAAAAATTGATATATATGATAATTAGAAATTTGATTCCATCAATCAAAGTTTTTCATGAGAATATGAAGAATAAATAAATGCAATGTAAGTTCAAAAATCTTCTCAAAATATATATCTCTTTTAATGAATAATTGTAATAAATTAAGTATCAAGAGAGAGATGAGAAACTTTGGTGAATATGATAACTTTACAAGTTTAATTGAATTGATCAAAGTTTTCAATATGAAAAAGTAGAAGAAATATATGCAATGTAAGTTCAAACATCTTTTTTAAAATATATATCTCTTTTATGAGTAGTAGAACTAAGTTAAGTACAAAAAGAGAGATGAAAAATTTTGATGAAAATAATGATTAAAAAGTTTGAATCAATCAATGTTTTTGATATGAAGAAATAAATGAAATGAATGCACATGTAAGTTTAAAGAAATCTATTAAAATATATCTCAATTTGATGCTCTTGAAAGTCTCATTGAATAATGAAAAGAATATGGACATTTATAGAGTTTAAAATGCCAAAAAATCTGTAAGCTCGGATGACTCGTCCGGTTGACTACCTTTTATCCTGATGACCAATATAGCCTTTTGTATAGTAAAAATCAGAGGTCAAAATGGTCAAATTTTAGACCATTAGAAACTTTCGATCGACCGCCTCTTTTGGCCAGTGAACCACCTCCGGTTGACCGGTCGAAACCGACCGCCTCTTTCGGCCAGTCAACCACCTGGCAATTTCGATATTTTTACGTTTTGGTCTCATTTCATCCGATTCAAAAGTTTTGAAAGACATGGACTTTGAAAAGTATTTTTAACTAACTTTTCAAGATAAAATATATATTTTCAAGTTCAAAAATCATTTTAAAAGTCATTTTTATATTTTATTAAAACATTGTTTTAGAATAACTTTTAGTGTACAAAATTGTTTTTGGAAGGATTTTGAGCTTAAAACGTTCATTGACGATAAATATCATAGTATTAATACCTTTATGTTTGATGTAAGAAAGCCTAGTATTTGACATTTCTTTGAACCTTAGCTCTTAGGTTCTCATCTTGATCTTTCTTTGACTTTCGGCTCTTAAATTCTTGATATTTCTTCGACATTTGTCTTTTAAGCTCTTGTCTTGAATGCTTAGATGACTTCAATAGGACTTCTTCATGAGTCTGATTTGTGATAGTCTTGATTTTGATCTTTTGATGACGATCGATCAATTTTTCATTGAATGCTTGGAAGACTATCATTATTTTAAATTCAATTGTTAGTAAACAAGATTAACTTGTTTGTTGTAATCAAAACTTTAAGGTTATAATCAACCATAGGTTAATAGAATTATGGCGATAGGTCCTCTAAGAATTAGTATTATCTTCCATAAATCACAATGTATTTTCATCTTAACTTTAGTCCATAAAACTTAATGAACTTAATTGATATTTCTACAACAAAAAATAAATGCTCATAAAACGAATATGAGAAATTATCTTAATTGAATTGGTGTAACAACTTGATCTCTATGTCCAACATGTTATATTATACATACTATTCACTCTGAAAGAGTTTGAGTCCATCTTACCTCTCACGGGATTCTATCACCTCCCTAATATTCGAACACATGACCTCCCTTTAAAAGAGACTTAAGTTGAATCCTAGTACCAATTGGGCAACTACTCTAAGAGAGCCTGAACCATCTTACCCTTCATGGATTTCTAAAATAGACTTAAGTTAAATTCTGGTACCAATTGGGCCTTCCAGAACTCAACTTAAGTCTCTCTTAATGGGAAGTCATGTGTTCAAATATTGGGGATGCATAGAAATTCGTAAGGGGTAAGATAGACTTCGACTCTCCCATAGTGAATAATATGTATGATATAACGACTTAAACACATGGTCGGTTCGTTACAAAAAAATGCACATTTTATTGTAACAACCCAGGCTTCATACTCGATCCTTCTCTTATGTACTGTCTACTTTGAGAGGGAATCTACCCCTTTACCCTTCATGACTTTCTATCACGTTATTCAGGATTCGAGCGCATGACCTCCGCATTTAAGGGAGACTTAAATTGAATCTTGCTATCAACCAGGATTCAACTTAAGTCTCTCTTAAGAGGAAGTCGTGTATAAGTCTCTTTTAAAAGAAAGGTCATGTGCTATAATCTTGATGACGCCAAAGAAATTCGTGAGTGGTAAGATGGGATAGGCTCTTCTAAAGCATACAGTATGTAAGAGAATGATCGGGAACGAGGTTCGAGTCGTTACAAAAAACGCACATTTTTGTAACGACCTGACCTCTGTGCCCATACTATTAACTTACGTACTATCCGCTATAGGAGATCCTAGCCCATCTTACTCCTTACGGATTTCTATCGTATCCCTAAGATTCGAACATGTGACCTCCTCCAATGAGATAATTAAGTTGAATCATGTTACTAATTGGACAAGTTATCCAATTGGCACTAGAATCCAAGTTAAGTCTCTTTTAAGTGTAGGTCATGTATTCGAATCCTGAGGGCGAAATGAAATTTGAGAGGGGTGAGATGGGTAGGCTCGTCCAAAATGGGCATCATTCTACTATTCCAGAATGGATTGTCATTTTATGGGAAGGCATATGGGAATTATGTATCACGGTTTTTGGACATCTAACAGTACTACAACTTTAATAGTGTATCAGATGAAGGATAGGCTCTTCCCTCACACACTTAGAGATGGAGTAAGAGAATTGTTGGATTCTCTACCTACGGTAAGCATTTGAGTTTGGGATGATCTCATACAAAAGTTTGTCAAAAATTATTTTAGTCGATCGAAAGTAACCAAATTGATGCGTGATATCTCAACATTTTAGAAGGCTAAATCGAATTGTTTTTATGGAGCATGGGAAAGATTTAAAACATGACCAGGAAGTGTCCGAACCATGGTATCAAGAAAGTCTTGCAAGTCCAGTGCTTTTATACAAGGTTAAAATATCTTACATTTGTTGATTCAGCTACAAATGGATTAATCACTTTGAAGTCACCAAATGGAGTTGTTTAAGTATTTAAAACCATGGCAACAGATAATACATTGTGGCCTTTTGAAAGAAGAACGTAATAGAAGTCTACAGGTGTAGGTGAGATAGATGCCTTCTCTGCATTGTTGTACTGTCATTCATAGAAAAGAAGGTGATAGATTACTTGACTTTTAAAAATTCAACAAAATTAGTAAAAAAATGTTTGTTTTGTGGTATATGTGGGTGAGCTTACAATAGTGGAAAAGGTCAGACTACATCACAAGAGACAAGGAAAGTTAATTATGAAAAACATTATCAGTGTAATGAGTACTGCGGAGGACCGCCTAGTGAGAATTTATTACTTGTTCTAGATGGGTTGATAACGAGGTTAAGAGAGAAGAAGATCAAAGAAACTATGCAAGGACTTGTCCAAGCTACGTGGGACGAATGTTAGTGTATCAAGCATGGCACCAAGCTTCAAAAAAAAAAAATGGGCGTGAAAGAAGAAAAATCATTTCTACTTCATTTGATTCAAACTAAGGACGAAGGATGTACGAAAGTGAGTGTTGTGTGCACAACAGTCTAAGGGGCTTTCGAACGCAATGCCAAAATTTTCATAACCCAAGCAAATTGATTGAACCATACGCACGCAATGCACGTTTTTGGTTGTTTAAAAATTGATGGGATCAGTTACTTAGTTTGATTTGGACTTTAATTGTTAATTTTATCTTTTTTATTTTTCAAGTAATTTAGGTTTCCTTTAATTTCGACTGCATAATGCATTATTACTGTATAAACATTCAACTTTTAATTTGTATGAATTAATTAAAATGAGGAACGCTTTTCTCTCTTGTTCTTCATTGAACTTTCAAGAACTTATCAAAGATTTTCAATTTTGTGACATTCAATCCTAAAACCTTGGTTCTTGATTTGAGAAATCATTGAGTCAAGATTCTTCGATTTGATTTTAGCTTGCTCGAGGTGCATATATCATATCTTGTTATGGATTATGAGGTTTATTTTTCAAGGTTTCACATGAGTTGGTATCAAAGCTTTGACTCTAAGATCAGGTTTTATTCCTTTTCCTTTCCATTCTAATTTCTTGTTACGTTTCTTTCGTTGAGTTCTCATCATAATCTTAGTACTATTTATATAAAAAATCTTGCCACATTTTCAAACTTTGAGCACCAACGTTGATTTTTCTAGTTTCTAGCCTTGTGATTGCTCTATTCCTTTAAGTTCACTGCATTTGCATCCAAAAAAAAAAAAGAAGAAAGAAAGAATATGAAACCAAAAAAAAAAGTCTAACCATCTTACCAATTCCAAGAATTTTTCTCTTGGAATTCTTATGGTGCTATTTCGTAAGAAACATATTCTTTAATGCTTTTTGGTGCTTAAATCATCAATTTCGTTCTTCTTGTGATCTTTTCTTCTAGAGTCCTTTTCTTCTTGTTTCTTTAATGTAGGTTTGAACATTGGAAAGGCAGAATTATTTATTAAGTTTAGTTAGTTCATCAAAGAACTTGGAAAGGAAAGCAAAGAGAGGAAAAACGCAAGAGTTATGAGTTTACTGTTGGGAAAAAGCTAATAAAATGAAACACTTGAGAATGTACTCGTAAGATTACTTTTCCTAGTATTAAAATTTTGTTCTTGAGCTAAAAATGTTTGAAAAGGAAGATTCCACATCTAGTGAGGAGAACAACTAATTCTTTATGTTGAAATCCATGCAACAACAACAAAAGTGGATGAATGCGATGTTTGGGAAAATTAGGTATAGAATGCTATGCAAGGTACAGTAACTACAAATTTACAAAGGGAACAGCCACAAAGAGTCCTTGATGATAGCAGGCATGATAGGTGTAACCCTATCTCGAGGGCTAAATTTGACTATGAGAATGAAATAAGAAGTGAGATGAAGAAGGTCAAATCTCTTTTGTTGAGGTGGGTAGGATGATGCATAGATGAGATAGGCATGAAATGGGGCCTGAGGAGACCCTAGAGGCTGAGATGTGGTAAATAGGAACCTTAGGAATATTGAAATAAAAATACATTTCTAAGGTAGAAATGACCCCGAAGTCTATTTGGAGTAGGAGAAAAAGTTGGAGTTAATATTTTATTGCCATAACTATTAAAATGAGATGAAGGTGAAGGTGAAGCTAAGCGATAATATGGTGGGATCAATTGGTGACAAATATGAGAAGAAACCATGAGAGACCTTTAAAAACTAGGGTGCATTAAAAGCTTTCACAAGGAAAATATTTGTACCTAGTCACTACTATTTGGACCTCTATCAGAAATTACAGAGCCTTAAGGTTTAAGGGGTGTGGAGGATTACCATTAGGAGACAAATGTAGTTATGATTAGGGCTAATGTTGAGAAGGATAGGGAGCCCACAATGGTTAGGTTTTTGAATGGGTTAAATAGGGACATAGCCAATTTAGTTAAGTTATAACATTATGTGAAGTTGGAGGACATGGTGCACATGACTATGAAGTAGGAGGGATAATTGAAAAGAAAATGAATAGCAAGGTGTTCTACTATTTCTAATCCCTCTTGAAGACAAAATGGGATAATAATTATAGTAGTGATGGGATTGTTTCAAAGGGTAAGGCAGAATCACATAGGAAAAATGGAGAGATAGCTAGCAAAAATAAATTCAAGTCAGATTCCCAACTTCCTACGAATAGGGATATGAAATGTTTTAAATGCTTACGTTAAGGGTACATTGCATCACAATGCCCAAACAAAAGGGCAATGATTATGCATGACAGTGGAGAGGCATGAAAATGGCAGTAATAATGATGAAATGCTCGAGTTGGAAGTTGCTAGTAATGATGATGGGGTAGAGTATCGTGTAGAAGGTAAATTACTTATTATGAGACGTGCTCTTAATACGCAAATTAAGATAATATGGAGCAGCCAAAAAAACTAGATACTATGTTAACAAGGATGTAGTATAATAATATATGGGGGAAGTTGCACCAATGTAGCTAGTACCACCCTTGTTGAGAAGTTAGACTTGTCTTTTCTAAAACATCCTAGACCATATCAGTTACAGTGATTAAATGAATTTGGGGAGGTTAAGGTTAACAAGCAAGTCCTAGCAAGCTTTACTAGTGGAAGGTATAGTGACGAGGTGTTGTGTAATGTTGTTCCAATGCATGTTGGCTATATATTGTAGGGGAGACCATGGCAGTATGATAGGAAGGTAATTCGTGATGGGTTTAAGAATAGCTACAACTTTGTTAAAGATGGAAAACTAGTTACTCTTGGTCTTTTAACCAAATATGGGTCTATGAGGATGAAATGAAATTAAAAGGTAAGGCAGAGCAGAAAAGAAAGAATGAGGCCGAAATACAAGAAACAAAATAGAGCAAGAGAGAGAGAGAGAGAGAGAGAGAGAGAGAGAATAGAGAGGATGCTGAAAATTATGAATAAAGAGTCGCCACAAGAGAAAAATGATAGAAAACCTGCGGAGAGAAAATGAAAGACAAAAATGAGTTTTATACAAATGAGAATGAGATTAAGAGCCCTTTTATGGCAAACCAACCATGAGTCCAAGTGTTGTGCCAATGCTTTTTATACCTAAAAATTATGGGACATGGAGTACGTGCATTGATTGCATGGCAATCGACAATATAACAATAAAGTATCTCATCCAATACTTAGATTAATATGCTTGATGAGTTTCATAGGTCATGTATTTTCAGTAAAATAGATCTTAGAAATATCTATCACCAAATTAGGATGAAAGAAAGAGATGAACGAAAAACTGCTTTTAAGATCAAGTATGGACTATATGAATGTTAGTTATGCTATTTGGTGTTACTAATGCACCTAGTACTTTCATGAGATTAATGAACCATATTTTGCACACATTTATAGGAAAATTTGTAGTAGTATATTTTGATGATATCCTAGTGTATAACAAGAGTTTAGATGAGATTTTTAAGCATTTGAAATGTGTGCTTGATGTTTTGCGACATGAAAAACTGTGTGCTAATCTTAAGAAATGTACCTTTTGCACATAAAGAGATGTTTTTCATGGTTATTTTGTTAGTACAAAAAGTATTGAGATGGATGAAGAGAAAGCTAAAGCCATCAAGGAGTGTCCAATGCCTAAAAGTATCACTAAAGTAAGAAACTTTCATGGTATAGCTACCTTTTGTATACATTTCATTAAAAAATTAAGCACATTTTCTATACCACTTACTGAAGTCGTGAAAAACAATGTTGGGTTTTGAGGCATTAAACAAGAAAACTCATCTAATATTATTAAGGTTAAGTTATGTTCTACACCTATTTTACCACTGCCTAACTTCAACGAAACTTTTGAGATTGGATGTGATGCCTTGAGAATAGAACTTGAAGTCGTTTTGATACTTTTTAGGCAGCCCAAAGCATTTTTCAGTGAGAAACTAAGAAGGATAGCTTAAATTACCCTCCATATGACAAAGAGCTCTTTGTTGTTGTCCAAGCTTTGGAGCTATAGCCAAAAGAGTTTGTTGTCCATACCGATGATGAATTATTGAAATATCTCAAAGGCTAAGGTAAGTTGAAGAAGATGCATAGGTGATGTATAGCGTATATCAAGACTTTTCCCTATATCATTCAGTATAAACAAGGTAAGGAGAAAATAGTTGCTGATGCATTTTCTAGAAGGTATGTACTTCTTACTTCCTTAAGTGCCAAAATGCTTGGGTTTGAGTACGCTGAGGATACGTATACCAATATGCAAATTTTGCTAATATATATATGTCATGTGATAAGACGGTAGTTGATCAATTTTATAAGCATGATGTGTATTTGTTTAGGGAAAGTAAATTATATGTGCATCATTGTTCTATGCAGGAAATGTTTGTACATGAAGCATATAGTGAGATGTTGATGGGCAATTTGGTGTAAGGAAAACCTTAGAGATATTGCATGAGATTTTTATTGGCTCAAAATGAAAAGAGATATTATTTTCATTTATAATAGATACATTCTTTGTAAGAAGGCCAAATCTAAGGTTTTGCAACGAGGTTGTATACACCCTTACCCGTTCCTAGTTAACCATGGATTGATGTGTCTATAGATTTTGTGGGGCCACATAGGACTAAAAAGGATAGAGACTCTATATTTGTGGTTGTGGATAAGGTTAGTAAAACGACACATTTTATTTCATGCCATAAAATAGATGATACCACGAACATAGTTGATTTATTTTTTTGAGAAATAGTGCGAGTCCATATTATACCTAAGAGTAATGTCTTATAGGAATTTTACATTCCTTAGCTACTTTTGGAAGGTTTTATAGGAAAAATTGGCACCAAGCCGTTATTTTCTACTACATGTCATCCACAAAGAGATATATAGACATAAGTAGTTAATAGGACATTAACTTAACTTTTGCACACTATTATCAATAAGAATTTGAAAAATTGGGAGGATTGCTTACCGTTCATAGAGTTTGCATACAATAGGTTCATGCATACTACTACTTCTTATTCTTCCTTTGAAATTGTGTATGGTTATAATTAGTTTACTCCTTTGAATTTAATTTCTTTACATATTCATACAAGATATAGATTTTATTGGAAGAAGAAGGCTGAATTGGTGAAGTCAATCCATGAGAAGGTTTGGCTTCATACTGAAAAGAAGAATGAACATTACGCCTCTCAAGCCAATAAAGGAATGAGATACGTGACCTTTGAACTAGGGTATTGGGTTTGAGTTCAGATGTGAAAATAATGTTTTCTAGCCCCAAGAAGGTCTAAATGGCATCCTTGAGAAAATAGACCATTCCAAATCCTTGAGAAATGTGTCTGCTACTTTTAATTTTGTTGGTCTATCTCTTTGGTGTAGATGACGATTTGAGGTCAAATCTTTTTGAAGAGAGTGAAATGACGAGTATCATAAAGGGCCCACTGGCAATGATCCTTTGAAGTGTCTATTGCATGCACAATGGTCTAAGTAGCATGCATATAAAAGCATGAATTTTCATAATCCTCAAGTAAATTGACTTGAACATGCGTACATATACCATGCCTACGTATGGTAGTTCAAGATACAGGTAGGATTAGTTACCTAGTTTTATTTGGACACTAATTTTTAAGTATATCTATTTCTTCTTTCGATAAAGTTAGAATTTTTTTAATTTCGCCTATATAAGGCATTATTATTGTATAAACATTCAACTTTTGATTTGCATGTATTAATTAAAGTGAGGATTTACTTTCTCTCTTATTTTTCATTGAACTTTCAAGAACATACCAATGATTTTGATCCTCACAGCATTCAACTTAAAACCTTGGTTCTTGATTCAAGAAATCGTTGAGTCAAGATTCTTCGATATGATTTTAGCTTTCTTGAGGTGCATATATCAAATCTTGTTGTGGGTTCCAAGGTTTATCCTTCAAGGGTTTACATCACAATGCTAGTAAAATAACCCATATAACAATATGTATCACCAAGTTGACTAGTACGTGGTAAAGACCATAAAATCTATATGAATTCATTTGACAGCAGTTAAAGATTTGAAAACTCAAATAGGTCAGTCGGCCCTTGCTATCTCTAAAAGACCATAAGGAGCATTACCTAGCAATATAAACTAATCTGAAAGAGCAAGTACAACCTATCAAAGTTTTTGAAGATGAGCAATTTGACATCGTGCAATTGAAGACACTTACAAAACTATGAGAATATATACCTTACATCCCTTTTTCCCAAAGGACTTCAAAAGTGGACGGATCGGGAAAGGATTGATACAATTATCGAAAATCATCATTAAGAGACTAGTTGTAAATAATCAAAAGTGTCTGCTACTAAAAGATAAAAGATGAAAAAGTGAGGGAAATTCAGATATTCCATAGGCTAAGGTAGCCGCTCCTACCAATGAATATGTCCTCACATCCCATTAGTACAAATGTCGAAGAAATACAAGCTAGACCAACAATTTGAAAAGTTTCTGGATATTGTAAAGAAGCTCCACATCAACATACCATTCATCGATGGAATTAGATAGATTCCAAGCTATGCAAGGTTCTTGCAAGACATAATATTGAAGAAAAGAAAGCCTCCAAAACTTAAAATTGTGGCATTGACGGAGAAGAGCAGTGCAAGACTGCAAAATAAGTTGCCTTCTAAACTCAAGGATCTAGGGAGTTTAACTTCCCTATTTCATTAGGACAACCTCATTCTTTTAGTACTTTATGCAATACAGATGCGAGCATTATTTAATGCCTTCATCTGTGTTGACCTATGATTAATTTGAAACCTCAAAGTTTTGATTATAACAAACAAGCTGGTTTTATTTACTAACGAGTTGATTTCAAGTGATTATAGTCTTTCAAATGCATACAAAGGAAAATTGATCAATGGTCATCAAAAAACCAAAAGCTATCATCACAAATCGGAATCTTGAAGAAGTCAAGATCGAAGCCATGCATTAAAAATAACTTGGTGCATTAAAAAGAGATAATTTGATCAAGTAAAAAATGAGTTTTAAAAATAACTCTTGGACTTATAAAATATTTTTATCTTGAAAAGTTTGTGTAAAATGCTCTCTAAAAGATCATATTTTTTTAGACTCTCAAAGCAGAACAAACAACGCTTGAAGAGGTGCCAAACTGACCGAGGCGGTCAACCGGAAAACTCCAACGGCCCAAAATTTGACAATTTTGACCTCTGATTTTTCCCATACAAACGGTCATATTAGTCATTTGGAAATTGGTGGTCGATCGGACTGGTCATCCGATTTGTCAGAAATTTTGGAATTTTTCATTTCTATAAATACCAACTCACTTGTCATTTATTAAAAGAACTTTAGAGCATTCAATTGAGATTCCTATGAGCTAAAATTGCATTGATTTGTCATCTTGTTTATTATTATCAAATCATTCTTGTTTTGAAAAACTTTTGATTGATCTCAACTTTGAAAATCATTTCATACATCAAAGTTTTTCAAATCTAACTCTTGAGCTTTTATTCATTGGTATATATTAAAGTGTTAGCCTACTTCTCTTCTTGTACTTAACTTTGAATTTATAATTCATTAAGAAAAGAATATTTCATTTGTAAATTCATTTTGAATTGTGGGTCATGTTGAAGTCCCAGAAAGCTCATCGTTGTAAAAGAATCTGTGCTCCTTGTTTGTAGTCATCAAAAGCTTTGTAAAGGGTTGGATTGCACCATAAGTCAATCAATATAGTGAAAAGGCCTTGCTCGTGAATGAGAGCTTGGTAACAGCATGTTTGGGATCGAACCCCATAACTACATTGTTTGCATTCTCTTCCCTTTTTACTTACCATCTTTATATTGCTCAAAAGTGCTCGTGCTTAATTATCTTTGTATTTGTTCATATTTGTTGAATTGATATAATTGCTAGTATATTGTTTAAGACTTGAATTTATTTTAGAAAAAGTTTTAAAAATCAATTCACCTCCTTCTTGGCTAGCTATTCTTGGGCTTTCAATTGGTATCAGAGCGAAGTACTCATTTTTAAATATTTTACAATCTTGAGTAATGGCTAACCAAATGTTTCAATATCATGAGGGGCATTCCACAAATCGATCTCCATGGCACACACTATAATTATTGGAAAGCTAGGATGATGATTTACAATCAATCAATTGATTATAACATTTGGAAAGTTGTCGAGTATGGTCCTTATAAGCCTACCAAGACCATTAAGATAGACAGTGAACGCGATCAAACTATCCCCAAACCTAGAGAAGAGTACGATGAAGAAGATAAAAGAAAATTATCTTTAAATGCCAAAGCTAAGAACTTACTCTATTGTGCATTAGATAAAAATGAATTTAACCGCATTAGCAATTGTGAATCTGCATATGATATTTGGCATGCACTTGAAGTTACTTATGTTGGCACTAGTAAAGTTAAAGAAACAAAATTTAATATGTTAGTCAAAGAATTTGAAAAATTTCTTTATTAAACAAGATGAATCTATTGTTGATATGATTACTCATTTTACCGACATTGTAAATGGCCTAAAAGGATTCGATCGCAAATTTATTAACAGTGAACTTGTTAGCAAAATGCTTAGGTCGCTCTCGAGGAATGGAGACCTTTAAGGATGTTGATAGAGAATACCAAGGATGGAAACACATATCCTTTGGAAGAGCTCTATGGAACCTTGATGACCTATGAGCTTAACAATGCCGAAATCAAGGAGACAACAAGAAAGAACAAAGAATAATCAAAGGAGACTCCTAAGTGCCAAATTGCTTTAAAATCGGCAATTGATGAAGGAACAACAAGTAACAACATGAATAATGAAGAGCTCGATGATTTAGTTCTTTTTGTCAAGAAATAGATAGCATGGACCTTCTTTCAAATATTTCCAAAATTGCTTTGTCAAAGGATTGCCAAACTTAAAATTTGAGAAAGATAGAGTTTATTATGCTTGTCAATTTGGAAAATGAGTAAAAAGTTCCTTTCAACCTAAAGCGTACTCTTCAACTACAAAACCATTGCAACTTCTCCACATGAATCTTTTTGGACCATCTAGAATCGCTAGCTTGGCAGTAAACATTATGCTTTTGTAATTGTTGATGATTTTTCTAGATTTACTTGGGTCATATTTTTTAGTCTAAAGGAAGAAGCCTTACATTTTTGTAAGAAAGTCCAAAACAAAAAAGTTTATACCATTACAACCGCTAGAAGTGACAATGGTGGAGAATTTGATAACATTGCTTTTTATAATTTTTGGAACGAAAATGGATATGAACATAATTTTTTAGCTCCTAGTACTCCTCAACAAAATGGTGTAGTAGAAAGGAAGAATCGTACATTGCACGAGATTGCTAGAACCATTCTAAACGAAAATAATTTACCAAAATACTTTTGGGCTGAAGCTGTCAATACCGGTTGCTACATTGTAAATAGAGATTTTGTTAGTCGTAAGAAAACTAAAACTTCTTATGATCTTTGGAAAAAATAAAATTCTCAATATTAGTTACTTTAAAGTATTCGGGTGCAAATGTTTCAGTTTGAATACAAAAGATAATTTGGGAAAGTTCAATTCAAAATCTTTATTGGAATTTTTCTAGGACATTCATCAACTAGCAAGGCTTATAGAGTATTTAACAAAAGAACTCTAATTGTTGAAGAATCCATGCATGTCACATTTGATGAGACTAACTCACTTGATCATGAGAAAGATATTGATGATGATGTTAGTCTCCATTTGAACAATTGAACATTCAAGACCAAACAAGGGAGTGTCAAATGAAGAACAAACAAAGGAGCCAAACATTCAAGAAAGTGAAGAAAAACCAATCGAGGCTCAAGTGATCCTCCGCCACCGAAGGAATGAAAGTTTGTTTCATCTCATCCAAATGAATTAATAATAGGTGATCCATCCAAAGGTATTACCACTAAAACCTCTCTTAGAAATCATCTTAGTAATTGTGCATTCATTTCGTAAATTGAACCTAAAATTTTTAAAGAAGTCTAGTTTGATGAATTTTGGATACTAGCAATGCAAGAAGAACTAATTCAATTTGAAAGAAATCATGTTTGAGATTTAGTTGCCAGACCAAATGATCAAACCGTAATTGGTTAAAAATGGGTTTTTAGAAATAAACAGGAAGAAAATGAGATAATTGTGCATAACAAAGCTAGATTAGTCACCCAAGGTTACAATCAAGAAAAAGGCATCGATTTTGAAGAAACATTTGCACTAGTAGCTAGATTTGAATCCATTCGCATACTTTTTGCATTTGCGTGTCATAAAAAAATCACTCTTTATCAAATGGATATCAAAAGTGCTTTTTATTCAAGAAAAAGTGTGTGTTGAACAACCACCCAATTTTTAAAATCACAAACATTCGGACTAAGTTTTCAATTTCGAAAATCTCTCTACGGTCTAAAACAAGCTCCTAGGATCGGTACGAATGATAGAGCAAATTTCTAATTTCAAATGGTTTTTTCATTGGAAAAACGAATACCACTCTTTTCATTAAAACTCAAAAGAACGATATGATCATTATTCAAATTTATGTTGATATTATTTTTGGTGCTACTAATATTCATCTTTGCGAAGAGTTCTCTAAATATATGAGAATGGAATTTGAAATGAGCATGATGGGGGGAACTTAAATTATTCCTCAGTTTCCAAATTAAGCAAACTTGTGATGAAATCTTCATAAATCAAAGTAAGTACTTAAGTACATTTTGGATATACTCAAGTGATTCGATATGGATGATTTGAAGCCAATGAACACCCCTATGAGAACATCCATAAAATTGGATAAGGACGATCAAGGTACGTCCGTTGAATTAATAAAATATCGAGGTACGATCGAATCCCTTTTTTATTTAACCGCAAATAGACCTCGATATTATGTTTAGTGTGTCTATGTGCTAGATTTCAATAAAATTCTAAAGAATCTCATCTCAAGGCCGTGAAACGAATCTTTAGATATCTTAGTGGCACTAGAACTTTAGGGCTTTGGTATCCTAAGGGCACTCACATTGATCTACTTAGCTATTCGGATGCCGATTGGGCCGGATGCACCATCAATCATAAAAGCACAAGTGGAACATGTCATTTTCTAGGCTTTGCCCTTGTATCAGGGTTTAGCAAGAAACAAAACTCCGTTGCATTGTCGATCACCGAAGCCGAATATGTTTCGGCCGCTAGTTGTGTGCACAAGTTCTATGGATGAAATAATCTCTTAGTGATTATCACCTTTTCTTTGATCATATACCCATTATGTTTGTCATAAACTTGTCTAAAAATCTTATTTTGCACTCTAGGACGAAGCACATTGAAATTAGACATCACTTCCTAAGAGACCATGCTCAAAAGGGTGATATTGTGTTAAAATTTGTAAACACGGAAAATCAATTGGCCGATATCTTCACAAAACCTCTAGCTCTAGATAATTTCTCAAATATTAAAAGGGGTTTAGGGATTATTGATGAATCCGAAATACATAATTGAGTACATGCAATTACGTGTCTTTGTTATTTCATGTAGATCATATTTAGTTTGTTAAAAAACAATTGGGGTGGACGATGTCTAGTCGATCGAACCGGTCGACCGGAAAACCCCCAAAGGGGATGCCCCCGTCTAACCTATCTATGCCGTATCTTATTTTGAGTTCTACTCTTAAATGCCCAATTTTTTGCTTATGAAGGAGGGGGGGAATACGATATGATGATATGCTTGATGACGATATAATGATATGCTTAATGATGATATGTTTGAGATAACAATCGAAAACATGTGCCTTTATAAACATATGTTTCAAAGCATTCACTTATTGGTTTGTAAAAGATAGGGGGAATATATGGTGTAATGCCCCAAATTCTAGGAACTTAATGTTAAATATATAAAACTAAAAATTAAAAAACTCATATTACATGGTTCATCATTCTCCTAGCACAAAGAGATGTTGTAACGCCCCAAATTCTAGGAACTCGAAGCGTTAAAAAATCTTCTTCTTTGTTTGACCTCTTTAATTCTAACCAAAATAAATTGCAAATTAAAAAAAATTTGGAGTTTGAAACACATAAAAATTATAATGGGAGATATGTGTCCATATAGACTTTAGAAAATTATGGTGTAATTTGATTTTTGGAAAACATCTCGAGAAAATTTCAGCAACTATTGGTTGCGCAGCAACGAAAAGAGAAAAAAATATGGTTGACTTAGCAAATTTGACGAATAATTATGAAATTTTAACAGGGAATATAATATTCATATACGTACATCATATAAAAAAGTGGGGTTTTGACGATAATGTTTGAAGCACGAAAATATTTTTCAACTATGTTGGACAAAAATTCGAAACTCTACCGATGTAGTTTACTTAAATGGACATAACTTCTTCTCCATGTAACATTTTAAGATAATTCCAAAGACATATATTAAAAGACTCATATTCCTTTCAAACCCCACTAAAATCACTCTAATAATTCATTGTAGCCCAAGTTATACCATTTTTAAGTACGAGAATAGAATTTGAAATTCAATCGAGCAATAAATAAACTTCATGCATAAT
>CAIGRP010112851.1:0-11331 GCA_903798385.1 Fraxinus cuspidata | reverse complement strand
AAAGCAGTAAAACCACACGGTATGATCATGGAGAAACCCAACTAGGAAAAATTCATGGCACTTTGTCAGTCAACAACCCACTATAAACGATTTATAATTCACAGTCTGCCAGACTAGGCGACGACACGTACTATCTGATCTCCTGACTGCAATTCCAATAGCTCTCCTGAATTCTGTGCTCTAACACCACTCCCAGCTGCAGTTTTCAAAGCTTTCCTTGATTGCGCTATCCTGCAGCAACTCCTAGTTTCGTGAAATCGTTTATCTCCAGAAGATCCAACGAAGAACACCCAGTTCTTCACCGTTTGGAACTCCAGTCAACTTCCCTCAAACTTCAGCAACTCTGGCAGGTGTGGAGGAAAGAACGGTTTGATATTTGGATTATGAAAGTGATGTTTTTCTCACCAAAACAAACTCACAGGGCGAAGGTTGAAAGAAGAAATATGTAGGAATTCTCTCTGATGAAGCTCTCACAATAATCAACCTTATTTTTTACGTTCAGATGTGTTTTGATATTTATAGGTATATTAGGAAAGTAATGGGCCAGGGAAAAAGCCTTTAAATCGCGAAATAAAAATTTCCCGGACAACACTAGCACTCGAGCGAGGACTCAGCGACAGTCGAGCGACAAGCTGTCGCTCGAGCTAAGACAGGGCGACAGTCAAGCGATGGAAGTTCTGTTTTTACGCTCGAGCCAATCTATGGCGACAGTCTAGCGAAAATCCGGGCCGTATTTTCCTTCTTTTGCCATACTAGAATCGTAGACCTTAAAAACCTATTTTCATATTATTGCACATTACTCCTTAACTTTTTACAATAATTACAATTAAATCCCTTTTGTCTACAGAATTGCCAATCACATAATAAAAAACTTAACATAAGCAAATCACAAGAGGCACTAGGATTGCGAGTTAACAATTTTTAACCTACTTTAATCCTCAATTGCATGTTGGTAGTCAATTTTTGCATAGGGTGAAAATCAATGATTCAATTATAATCAATAGCCTCTCTCGAGATCAATCAATCGTATACTTATATGTGAACTTAATTAACTTTAAATAAATTCTTAACATATAAATATTCATTATTTTCATAAAGACAACATAACGATTTCATAAATTATAATGATAACTATATTTATTGCAGAGCCATATATTATTTATTATCATGTGTTATATTATAAATAACCTCTCGAAAGGAATACAAATCACAAACACGTTTTGATGGTGGCCAATCATCAAAAGGGATAAGAGAATAACGAACAATTAACTTGAGAAACCAGAATTAAACAAAAACGAGCAATTAACTAATCAAATAGTTAACAAAGTTTCATCTTTTTTTTTTGTTGACGTAGGAACCCGCAGCTACTACTCGTGAGTGCGCACTGGGTAAACCTCGCTCCATGTGTAGTAGCCTGCAAATCATACATGAGAGATAAACCGCACTATGCAAGCCCTGTGCGACGGACTCGACCGAGGAAGTGTTGGCAGGGTATTCGAACTCGTGACTTTCGGTCTCCGCACTCTCCTGCTCCACCAACTCGACCACCCCCAAAGGGGTAGTTTCATCTTTAGTCCTAGCCACAAAGGGTTTTAGCTTTCTTGGCCTCTGAACTAACAGCCATATCAGACCAACCACAAATTAAGGAGAGCTGATAAAAGATATTGACTAATTCAAAGAGGACGGCCTAGGAGTTCATCCACTGAGCTCGGACAAGTGCTGCTGTTATCTAGGAACATGATTATTGCTATCCTAGACAAATGTCTCCCAATGACGTCATCACAACCTGGACGACCACAAGTACCCTTTGGCATTTTAACATTTGAGTGTTTGGCTTGATTTCTCTCTAACCAAGTACCACATAATAAGCATTGTTTTCACAATATGCTGGTCTCCTAGTTGCATTGTTCACTTTAAAAGGGGTTACACCCCCCTCCCCCCACATGAGGATGTGATCCACTTAAATAAAAAAAATATTTTAAAGGGTCCCACCCCATGAGGGGGGCGTAACCCCTTAAATATTTCTTTTAATGTATCACTAACAAAATTCTTGAAATTAAATTATTTGTACGTTCCTTGATGACATAACATTTTGTGTGTCTTTGATTATTTTAAGTATTTTTAAAATCAAGGACAAAAATGTTAACGAGTTGAGATCCGCTATCCAATTTGTTATCCATTCAATTAATTATTGACACATCATTTTAAATTAACATGTCACCAATTTTTAAGCATACTGAGTGAATATAGAAAAAGTGGACATATTAATTTAAAATTGTGTGTCAATAATTAATTGGTCGTACAACAAATGGAATAAAAAAATTGAATATCAGATCTCAACTCAATGTTGACTACTTCATACAATGTTAACCAGACTGCACCTGTAGCAAACTGTACCGTTTGGGACCTGCAACTCCAGGTTAAAATTGTATTCCTTTACCAATAAACCTATCATATATATGTTGATGCGAAAGTTCCTTTATTTTTCGATAATCAATTATGATCAAATAATACAATTAATATTTAGTCAAAAGTTAAAAGTATAATTTCAACTTTTAAGTACTTACTAATCTAGAAAAATGTGCAATGATTTCTCCAGGATAATATGGCAAGCACTTCAATCCTAGTTCTTTATATTTTTTTTAATTTTTTTACTGTGCTAATAAACATGTCAATGCTTGGAGATCAAATGATTCAAAAGTTGCAACACTAATCCAGAGAAATATTTCCTAAAAGTATAAAACTAAATTACTGAATATCTTTCAAAACAGTCCTAATCAATGTACATCCTGCTTTCGAATTTGAATGCGTATTCATCTTATTTTTACAAGTACTATCCGTGTACTTCCTCAATATATATAAAATTATGGGAGAGCTGTTTTTATTAAAAAATAATAATAATAAGTTTAATTGGTATAGGTATAGGTATAGATATAGGTATATGCTTACCTATACCATTCTTGAGTGATCTAGATATTATATATCTTCTTTAATTTCGTACAATTTTCCTAATCTACTGTAATTAACATTTAACACACTGGATTTGTAACTCAACAAATCTATATCCCAAATATCATTGACTTAGAAATTAAAGTCACGGGTAGATTCCCTTCATCACTTAGAAATTCAACTACATGGGCCACCAAAAGCAATTTCTATGATGATTTGGTACCAAAAGTCACGGGTAGATTCGCAGGGACTATTAATTTTGATCAAAAGTGTGCTATTATGTTAATGCGTGCCTTTTGAGGATTATTTCCAATATTACTTTCAACTATAATAAGCAAGCCTATGCAGACTATTAGATTAGATTTTTATATATATAGGACTTGTTTGATTTACATAATAGATTACATACAATGAAGTGTAAAAAAGAGAGGAAAAGGCTTACTTTTATTTGGTTGAATAAATTCTGACTTAACTCTATCTCATCAGATCATGTATATGTGAACCATTATGTACATGTAGCACAATTTATTCAAATATTCGATTTGGTATTTTTTTTTTTTTAAATTCAATTTCAATATGAATAGGGAAATTATATAGTTACAATATGTTTTCCATTCAAATAATGTAGCCACTATCAAATATCCAACATGTGATGATGCGAAGTGGTAATTTCATTAGTAAAGAAAATTGATGGTCTATGTCAAATTATATTGGACCGAAACAATATTGTATTCCATTTGAATATTATAGTCACAATCAAATATCCAACACGTGATGATGTCAAGTGCTAATTTCAGTGACAAAGAAAACGGATTCTCTGCGTTAAATTACATATTAGACTAAACACTATTTTTTCCATTCGAGTATTGCAGTTACCATTAAATATCCAACATACGATGATGCCAAATGCTAATTTCACTAATAAAGAAAATGCATTGTCTGTATTAAATTATATTGTATAGAAACAATATTTTTTCAATTTGACTATTATAATCACTATTAAATATCCAGCATATGATGATGTCAAGTGTTAATTTAACTTATGAAGAAAATGGATGGTCTACGTCAAATTATATTAGACTAAAACAATATTTTTTTTTCCATTTGAACATTGTAGTCATTATCTAATATCCAACATATGACGATGCCAAATTCTAATTTCACTGATAAAGAAAATGGATGGTTCGCGTCAAATTATATATTGCAATTATATATTAATTGAAACAATATTTTTTTCCATTTGAATGTTATAGTCACTATTAGATACCCAACATGTAATGACGCCAAGTGCAAATTTCACTGATAAAGAAATGGACGGTCTGCGTCAAATTATATTAGATTGAAACAATATTTTTTCCATTTAAATATTGTAGTCGCTATCAAATATCCAACATGCGATGATTACAAGTGCTAAATTCAATAATAAAGAAGTTGGATGGTCCGTGTCAAATTATATTGGACTGAAACAATATTTGTCTAATTAAATATTGTAATCACTATTAAATATTCAACATGTTATGATGCTAAATGTTAATTTCACAGATAATGAAAACGGATAATCTTCGTCAAATTATGTTGGACAGAAACAATTTTTTTTCCATTTGAATATTGTAGTAACTATCAAATATCTAACATGTGATGATATCAAGATCTAATTTCACTCATAAAGAAAATGGTGGTCGGCGTCAAATAATATATTGGATTGAAAAAGTATCCTTTCCATTTGAATATTGTAGTCACTATCAAATGTCAAACATGTGATGACGCCAAGTGCCACTTTCTATGATAAAGAACATGGACGGTTTGTGTCAAATTATATTGGACTGATCAAACAATATTTTCTCCAATTGAATATTGTAGTCACGATTGAACAATTGAATATAAAAAATGTAAGGATGACAATTGCTAATTTCATTGATATAGAAAATTAATGGTCTGCGTCAAATTATATTGGACTGGTCAAACAATATTTTTTCCATTTGAATATTGTAGGTACTATTGAATATCCAACATGTAAAGATGCATTGTGCTAATTTCACTAACAAATAAAATGAACGGTCTGCGTCAGATTAGATTGGAATAACAATAACAATAAAATAAAATATGCATCATGTAAGTCATGATACGGTAATTGAATGTAGATTTTGTTATTTGACTTTCGAAAATTAGGTTGCTTATCCGCCGTGTGACAATTAAGTACATAAGAAGTAAACTAATTATAAATAGTCAAATCTTTTACATACACACATTTTTTTGAAGGGAAAAATTTATAATTACAAATCTTGAAAGATATACTTTCAAATTAGACAAATTCATGAAAATCTTTAAAAAAATAAAGGGATATTAATTAAATAGCTTTCATTAATTAAATAGGTTAATGTCACATTAACATATAATTTGTGATCACAATTATATACTAGTCACAATAACATAATGATAAGTGTATTTTATACATATATTCTGACACTAAAATATAGAAATTTCGTAGTTCTTTTAATAAAATTATAGCCTAATTTATTATATGATGTGTTATTAGGTAAAACTCGATTAATGGAAGTAAAATTGAAAGAAATAGCGAAAAGGGCAATATCCAAAGTTGGGGACTAAAGTGTAAATACTTAAAATTTATGTTGGACCTCACGATGAAGTTCGAGAATGCCGGGGTCATTCTAATGAAACTAAAAGTAAAAAATGAGTGAAATATGATCAAAATATTTTCACAAATCAATTTTCAACCACACAATGATATTTTAAATTTTTAGCTCGAGATTGAGAATTCTTTTTGGCCTAATAAATGTTCGAATTGGAAAGAAGTTATTTCTATTAAAGTTATAGCCATTCGAGTTATCTTTACAATCCTATTTGAATAGCCTCATTTGAATATCGGGAGAGAACGTTATGATATAAATATTGAAAAAAAAATTGTAGTTCAGTTTTTTACCCGAACGATGGTACCATGGTGCCACCAAATTACACGATACAGAGTTATGGGGCTGTGACGCCTTTCCCATGGCGTCAAGGTGTCGTCTAGTTGTATTTAGGGCACATTTTTTGCCCGTTTAGAAACCCATAAAAATTCTAAATTAGGGAAAAACTTGAGGAGAAGTATAAATATAAGTTTTTGGCACTTTTGAGAGAGTTCCACATATTGAAAGGCACAAGATACAAGTTTGAGAATAAGAGAGAGAATCAAAACCGAGAAAAATAAGAAATCAAGAGCTAGGACTTGGAATCAAGATTGAAAGCAAGAAGAAGAACTTGGTGCAAGATTAATCCACTTCTCCACATATCAATTCAAAACCTGGTGATTTACTCAAGCAAATCTTGAGGTTTTCTTCCATACTTATGAGTAGTTAAGTTTTTCATTAGGGCGAACAATATAATCTTTTAAGATCCTTTATTTTTTTATTCAAGATTCAAGTTATTTAATTATTTATGTGTTAATTTTAATTATGTATTTAATACTTTGAATTAATTGATCACTAATTCAATAATTTTGTGAATTTATTACGAATCGAGATGTGAGCTTTAGATTTAGATCACATATTAAAATTCGGTAATTTAGTATAACGTGTAGAGATATATATTAATTATTGCGGTCGTTAAATGAATTCATAGAACTAATACTCTTTTTATTCTCTTTGGAGACAATATTAATGTTTAAATTTATGATAAACATGCACATCAATAATCAAAATCAACTTTGTGATTGTAGTATTCTATCATAATGAAACTGAATCTCATGGCAAAACACTCAAATAAAAATTCTCAAAATAACGAAACAGACATGGGTTGTTTGGAACTCAAGATGAGTGCAGTCATGTGAGAGCAACACCAACAAACAACACATAATTCAAATTAACCATAAAGGATAACAAGGTTTGCTTTATGTTTATTTATTTATTTATTTTTTTCAAAGCCACTTTTCATGTCAGCTCTTTTCTTTGATCTTTCTTGTTCCTTGCTTAACCTTAGCTGATTTAGTTATGTAATTTAATCATCAAGTCCAACCAGGAATTTGTAAAGTCTACCCACTGCCAAAATCAAGATACTTTTCTTCTCACTTACGCCACAGGATAGTGTTAATGGACAAGTTCCATTTTATTAAGATGAAAACGTAGATTAATAATTTATACAGGTTTGAACTAATCTTCTTAATAAATTTAACATTTTAAGATAAAATCTCAAATTTTAATAGATGGACACCTATTGGATTTTAGCCCTCGTTTGGGTTAAATAAAAAATACACTTTGGGAATTTTTGAATAATAATATTTTGAAGAATGTATGATTAAAAAATATGGAAAAAAGTTAGATCTACGTATAATATTATTTTATTGAAAAATGTGTAATAAAAAAAATAAGACAAAGAAAAATGTATTTTTTGGAGAATTGAGCGGTTCAATTTCAGATTCCTCTAAATTAATATTCTAAGTCCGTCCCCATTATTTCAAAGTATAATTTTTGGAATAATATTTTTTTTTGAAAAATGTATAGTTAAAAAAGAATGATAATTTTTTGTATACGTAAAATATTATTTCATCGAAAATTGTATGCTTCAGAATAAGAGAGAAAATAATATTTTTTTAGAATAATGGAGACCAAAGTCGGGTTAAAACAAATTCCACATCTGGCATATTTCTTAGAATAGTGAGACCTATTAGTGAACTTTTCTTTGGTTTTCTATTTGTCCCACATTAAATTCAAAATAACACCCATTTTAGAATTGTCACATGCTGCTCCTAGTAAATTTTGAGTTTTCAATTGCTAAATTAACCGAGTTTTTGTGAGAGAACACTTAGCCTCTATTTGTTTTGGATTAAAATTCAATTAAAATTTTAAGTCAAAATTAATAATTAATTTTAACAATATATTTAATGAGATCCAACTTTTCAAACACATATTTTATTAATTTTTTTAAAATTTAATAAAAATCTGATTTTAATCTCTACCAAATAAGAGTTTAGTAAATTGTTCAATCTGTACAAGACTAAGCAGTAAGGTCAATTAGCCTGCTCGTACACTCAGAAGATTAATGTATCTAAAGATTGCGATAAACTTAATTAAATAATGGATATATTGCACCAAGGATCTATAAATGGGTAATCAATTAATATACACAATTTTATTGCGTTATGTACTTAACTAATTAATTAGATATTCTGATCCAATTTCCTCAGTTTTACGAATTTTTTTTTTTAATCAAAATCTTCTCAGGAAAATTTGGTTAAACAAACCTTCATGCTGCCGTTTCGTTCAAGTTATTATATTTTTCTTCTAAGGTTTGTCGATTTTGACATTTTCAACGGCCACGCATGTACTCCAGTTGAACTTGTTAGGGGATAGAATCTCACATCGAATAAAGATGTAAACATAAATCAACTTATAAATGATTGTGTTACTCTTTTTAATAATGTTGACATTTTAAGATGAAACCTCAATTCTTAACATAGTATCATAATCTATTAAACTCCAATGAGCAATTCGATCCGATTACAACTTAGAAAAATTGAGCACACATATTTCAAAATTGGTCTACTCAAAGGAGCTACCATCTTGCGGGGCATGTTAATAGATAAAATTTCATTAAAAATGAAAATATGGACAATTCATAAGAGTTTAGGCTACCCCTCTTTATAAGATTGACTTTTAAGTGTTAAGATTTGAAATTCCATTTTAAAGGTCAACTTTATTAAGAGTGGTAACCCAAACTCTTATAAATTGGTCTATATTTTCATCTTTATTCGATGTGAAATTTTATTCCTTAACAGAACTTTAACGCTTTTTAATAGATAATGTCGTACAATGATTTTTTTTTTTTTAAATCAGCGCTATAATAGTAAGCCCGATGTCTCTTTAATAAGATAAAATTACACAATACAATACATTGTTTACACATTTTAAGGATCATTTTCTTGAACATACAATTAACATCTATTTGTTTGGCATTTTAAGGAGAATTTTGATAGTTGCTTAGGGGTACCGGCCTCAATTTATGACCACTTTATCTCAGTGTGGGATCCACTTTTTTTTTTAAAAAAAAAAGATCCAAAAATTCATTTTGATGTTAAAATAACGTGAAACAAACAGGGGCTAAAGCTACCCTAATAATATTTATCCAAATTATAAAAAGAATCATGCGATATGTACATTGTCTTTGACAAAGAGTTTGACATTGTGCTACATGTTTTAACATCATTGTATAGTTTTCAAATAAAACACACATTCCTGCCCATTTCAAATTGAAACTCAATGGAATGCAAACCATAAAGTACACGAGTGTACAAGTGGTTTTACGCTCGTAAAAATGGCGCATGAAAATCTACTTTACCCTATGCATGTATAAGAGCCGAAAATAGAAGTAGATCCCATCATAGATGTGCCAGCCCTTTCTTTTGACCTTCTGAGTAGTTCAAAATTGAGGAAGCTTTCCATCTTCATCAATACTGACGTTCATCAACACTATATACACGTAAGTAACACAATCGAAGTGGCCACCGCCAGCGTCTTCAAAGGAAAATGTTAAAACTTCAGTCTCTATTCTTCTTCTTCTTCCTCTCCTTCCCTCAGTTTTTCAATGCTGAAGTGGCCACCGCCAGCGTCTACAACCCGCCATATACACGTAAGTACCTGTCTATATATATATACATATATATATTTAATACTGTGTACATGCGCAGCCACTCTGTGTTATGGAGACAACACCTGGAAGTTTCCCACGAACAACCTGTTCGCCGCCGCCGGAGAGGGAATATGGGATAACGGCGCCGCCTGCGGACTACGGTACTTGGTGAAATGTATCGGTGCCGCCGTGCCCAATACTTGCATTCCGGGCCAGACAATTCAAGTCACCATAGTTGATCGGGCCCAAACTTCCATTTCTCGGCCCGCCCGGGGAGGAGTCGCCATAGTTTTATCAAAGATAGCTTTTGGAACCATCGCAAATCCGCCTGCAACCTTCATGATCATTGACATTCAACCGTGAGTATTTAGATACAAACGGATATATGTCTATTCATTGCCTACTAAAATCTAAATTTTTTTCTCAAATTATTAATTAAAAAATTATTTTAATAAAGAGATAGCTGCACCTGGACGTGAAAAACGAGATTTGGGGTGATGGACGTTTCCAATTCATTGATATAAAATTATACTCTTTTTTCTTTTTTTCTTTTTGTAAGAATTGCATTTTTTTTCCGTACCATTTGCAATATTAACGAATTAAATCTTATATTTACTAAATTGGTTAGATGAATTTATTTTATAATTATTTGTATGCTAATACAACTTTCAAAAATTAAATATAGCTATACCCTCCCACACCATTGTTATTACAATTGTATATTACCAAATTTTGTTGATTACAAACTGATTTTTAAAGGTTTTTGTAACTTGCAGGGTCTGAGGCGAATATTGAAAGTTCATTCCCAGATTGTTATTAAAATAATGGATCTCTCTATTTGTAATATAATCCACATTTAAAATATATCAAAGATGATATCTATAATTATTCGATTTTGTTGTTTTGTTTTGATTAATTTCAATATGAATTATGAAATTATATTGTTACCATATTATTAAACACATGTTTGGTACACATTTTTTTTTAAATACTATCTTTCGAAACTAATTTTCAACCACACATTTTTCAATAAAATAATATTTTCATCACATCAATAATTTTTCCTTACTTTTTAACCACATATTTTCCATCGTATCACTATTTAAAATATATTCTTTTTTCAATAATATTCATCAAACACCCCGTAAATTGAATTGTACATTAAAAAAATGTATTTTCTATTTAAATATGATAGTTACTGACAAATACTCAACATGCGATGATGTGAAGGGATTATTCCTTCGATAAAACAAAATGGATGGTCTAGAGTCAAATTAGATTGGACAGACAATAACACATCAAAATATGTGGATTTTTTTGTTTGATTTTCCTTGTCCGTCTACCGTTCATTTGTTTTTTTTCTCACGCTGTTCATTTGTGATGTGTGCGGACCAAAAAGGGCTATACGGATATTTCTCTCTTGCTACAATTGTTGACTGAGTGAGTGATGGATTGTGGGCTGCCGGCGCTGAGGCAGTAGCTTGGGTTTCGGGATTTACAGGGGTATGTGGTAGTCGATCTGTGGTTGGTGATGATCGACGGAGGTCGCGGCGGAGGTGGGTGTTTGTTGCACACAAGATCCACGTAGATATAGTATATACATCTATATACATAACATTTCCTTTATTCCTTTAGTTTGTCTTAGAATATATTTTTTTCTTGGATCCAAAATTCACTGAAAGGAGAAAAGGGTTCTCAGTTATAGTGAAGATTCATACAAATTTTGTGGGTTTAATTTCTACTGTTGACCTCGGAAAATGG
>CAIGRP010112846.1:0-39884 GCA_903798385.1 Fraxinus cuspidata | reverse complement strand
GAGTTGTGATCAATGACCCGTTTCCAATCGAATTAGACTATCAATTCGCCAAAAACGGACAAGTTCGAATTTATCATGAAATTATTATTTTGCCTTGTAATCCCACTTCATCATAAATTCTAACTCCTTACGCACTTCATCAGATTGCGACTGCACTGGAGACAGGAAAGAGCTAGGCAGATAGTTAACATAGATAATTTTCAAGAATTTTGAGTTTGTGATACTAGAATAGGGTAAGAATCAATGATTCAAGCATATTGAAGTGGGGTATGTTTTATTAGATAAGATTGACAATATTAATATTAGATGATAAAAAGAAAAGGATTAATATTTTTAAAAAATTGGAATATAAAAAAATATGTCAATATTTTATCTTTATAATTGTTTAGTTCAGTGTACCAAAGATTTTATATTAATACACAACTTTGTCGGTAGAATTTTCACAGATATATTTTTCGTTTTTATTATTTGTCTTAATGCTTGGGCATTTTATATTTGTGAGGACAAATTGAATTGCACTTATATTTTAATAGCCAAAATTAAGCATAACCTCTCCAACCTTTTTCAGTTTTTATGGACCAATGCGGTAGCGAATCACGAAATTTTGTTGATTTTCTTTATATGATGATGGGGAGTATTTTTTGTCATTCTATTCGGAACAGTCGAGGTTTATGAAATGTTTGAATTTTTCATAATGAATGTGTAGAAGACAACATTTAAAAGTAAATTTCTAGGCTTCTAACATATTTAAATATGTGAATTTTGGATCTTATATGATTCAAAACATCAATGTAGACGTTAAATGACATGGAACTTTCAATTAAATTGAAAGAAGCCCTCCATCTTTACATCACGCGAAGTCGCGTCCAATTTTATCATACATACTGATTGTTTTAAACTATATAGAAATTCAAATTCATATATTTAATTATTTTATCCATAATAACATCACGTGAAAGATTGGAGGAGTAGAATCTTTTCACATTTCAATACGCTTTATAAAAAGGGGATGAGTAGCATCCTTGACGGCCCCTATCTGCTCTGCCTTGCGCCTTGGTGAAGGAGGTAAATCGCAGGTTATGCCTCCAAGAGTATAGGGTGGAAGACTGCTTGTACACTTACACTTACCCAAGGGTCAAATCTATATTTCAGGATTCGAACCCTTGACGTGGCAGCCTCAAGCAAAGTTGGAGTTTTTTCACCTTTCCTTTTTACCACTTGGAGATGTGTCATGGGGGCTTCAATATGCTTTATATATTAGCACTAATATGATGTCTTCAACTATTAAAAGACAGCTACTAAATGAGTTTGTTGCCCCCTTATCATAAGTAAATATTTTTTTTTACTTTTTGCTATAAATATGAGGTAAAATTTTAAATTTCATATCAATTTATTTCAATGAGTTTTAACTTACAATGTTATGGTTTCAACTTCAATCTCCAATTTATTTAAAAAATATTTTAGATTTGTCACGAATTAAAAAAAAAAAAGAGTCGACTCGGCTTACTAAGACCCGAGCTGAAAGTTTTGAGTCGAATCTAAATTTTTTTGTCGAACCGAGCCAAAAAAGTCCAAACCATTTTTACTTGAGTGAGCTCGAATTTCGAATTACGACTTGCGGCACGACTCGTTGATATCCATACAATAACATATAATTTATGATCAAAGTCACGTATTAGTTTTCAATTACACAAGGTCGTCGTAATAAAAATACTATTTATTAGTCATAAATTATTTATTAATCAATTTTTATTTTTATTTTATGTTTTTGCAATAAACTGGTTACAATCACCCCATCTCACATCATTCCACCATTTTCTGATAGGAGATCTAACCAATCCAAGCAGAGAAGCAATTCTAAATTCAAGATTACTTGCCTTTGCACAGGGTTAGGGGGAAAGGAAGAAGGTTTTGGATTCATTTCTCGTGTGATAACATATGGAATTGACCCAGTTGATGAATCGTCGAGTGACCCTATCTCTATAGAACATCCTATCAAAGTCTTACAAATCATTTGATTGCCTAAAAAGAGTGTGAACTCGAACTCTTGAATAATTTAATTGGCGCCTCCAGTTATACACATGAAAGGCATGGTCGACGATTTTTGGCATACGGCATGAACAGCCAGTTCTCATCATCAATTTCCTTTATTTCTTGTCCACGCCTCTTCTTCGTTAAGAAATGAAGAAAAGAAAAATAAAGAAACATATTCAAAATACATTTTTCTCCAAAATACAATTTTAATGGAGTCCGAACAGGGGTTTAATCTTGGAATATATCTGAAGTTTGATAAAAAGAATAATGCAACTCGTACATTATGGTGGGTAGATATAGGAAAAAGATAGATTTTTTTTTTCTCAACATTTGCCAAGCTATTGGACCTTCTAGGATTTTTTTTCACGATACTGGGCTTACTATCTTGGGCCCATTTCAGCTACCAATACCTAGGGCAACCCAGCCCTAAATCGACTCTCTAAAAACTCCTCTCTTCCCTAATCTCATTTAATCACTTACCCGCCGTCTTCTTCCGCATCAAACACTGAGAAACCGAAATGGGTCGTGTAATCCGGGCACAGCGTAAGGGAGCAGGATCCGTTTTCAAGTCCCACACCCATCATCGCAAGGGTCCGGCCCGATTCCGTTCCCTGGACTTCGGCGAGCGCAATGGCTACCTTAAGGGTGTGGTGACGGAGATCATTCACGATCCTGGACGAGGTGCACCGCTGGCCCGAGTCACCTTTCGCCACCCCTTCCGGTACAAGCACCAGAAGGAACTGTTCGTAGCCGCCGAGGGTATTTACACTGGTCAGTTCCTTTACTGTGGTAAGAAGGCCAATCTAGTGGTTGGTAATGTGTTGCCCCTTAGAGCCATCCCCGAAGGTGCCGTCGTTTGCAACGTTGAGCACCATGTTGGTGACCGTGGGGTTTTCGCTAGGGCCTCTGGGGACTACGCTATTGTTATCTCACACAACCCTGACAATGGAACCTCTAGGTGTGGTACTAAATTTTCTCTGCTTAATTTGTGTGTTGTTGTGTAAATTAATATCTTGCTTGCAAATTATCGTTGAATCGATTTATTTTATGGTTCTTGATCTGAATTTTAACCACATTGTACGTTTCGAGAAGTTGGAGTGTGGTTTACAGTTTCGTTTAAAGTACTCATAAGCATTACGCTGTTTTGCTATGCAATTTGTTTATAGTGTACGTTTGGGAGTTGTGAATGGTGGAAAATTTAATGCCTTTTATAGTTTTCTTGGTCTTCACGCATCCAGCTCATTTAGTTTTGTAGCTGTTAGATTGTATAGACATGAAACTCTAGGAAACAGAGTATTGGTTCAGTTACAGTGTTTCTGAATTTCATTCTAACTCCATGTTGTTTTGCAATAATGTGTCCAACCTGGGGATTCTGCTTGTCAGAAAATTGCTCAGACTATTGATTTTTTGGTCTGTGGATTTAACAATCTGCTGCTCAGGTATATTGGTCCTTTGATGATTTTTGTGGCACATGAGAGATTATGACAGTTTTTCTTTTAGATTTGAGACGAACTTATGAACAGGAATGGTGCATTTATGATTGAAGTAGTTGCTATTGATGCAAGAGGCCTATGTGCTGCATTTCATTGTTAGTTTTCTATATAGAAATTTTATTTTACAGTGACAACTAATAATTTTATTTTGAAAAAACCCATATTGGTCTCATCTTTGCTTAGCTATATAGTTGGCGATATTGCTTAATTTGTGATTTTTATGGAACACATTTACTTGCTTCAGGCTTTCACATATTATGGACTGTTAACACTGAAAGGCTATTCTCAATTTAGTTCAGTCTTAAATTATGTCATATACACGTTTGTTGATTTTAAGAATAACTTTCAAGTGATATACCAAACTGAGAAACTACATTATGGAGCATCTGCTCGTAACTCGGAGGTTTGACAAGTTCTTATGGTTGACAGGATTAAGCTTCCTTCAGGAGCCAAGAAGATTGTGCCCAGTGGCTGTCGTGCCATGATTGGCCAGGTTGCTGGAGGAGGACGTACTGAGAAACCACTGTTGAAGGCCGGTAATGCTTATCACAAGTACAGAGTGAAGAGGAACAGCTGGCCTAAGGTTCGTGGTGTTGCTATGAATCCTGTGGAGCATCCCCATGGTGGTGGTAACCATCAACATATTGGTCATGCAAGTACTGTTCGTCGGGATGCACCACCAGGGCAAAAGGTTGGTCTTATTGCAGCTAGGAGAACTGGTCGTCTACGTGGTCAAGCTGCTGCTACAGCATCTAAAGCTGATAAGGCTTAGTTTAATAATTAATGATATGCAGATTTCAAATTTTTGTGCTGTCTTCTTTTTATTATGTGTGAATCAGACTCTCTACGTGTTCAATTGTCGCTGCTACGGTAAGGATATACTAGATTTTGGTTTAATTTTAGTTTCTTTCTGTAATCCTTATTTGGGGAACCTTTCATCTTCCTTCGATGATTTTTTGGTTGGGAAATTATCATATTGTCGTTATACTATTCTAAGGTTTAGCTATATCGAAGTTTTCATTTAGGGAGTTGTACAAAAGAAAGATTTTAAAATTTTCTACAACATTTTTCCTTAAAGAGTAAATTAGAGGAAAAAACAAGAAAGAGGCTTAAAGGAGAAGGGTATATGTGCTAAGAAGTAAGAATAGTAAGTTCATAGCTTTTGTGCTATGCTCTTGTATGACAATAAAATATTTTATACGTTAACTCAAAAATTTTCTTTATTTTTAAAGCATTGTTCTTTTTTCAAATGATAATGCTTGGTGTATGCTTTTGTGTACATTATGGTTTATACTTTGCCGAAGTGTTTTTGGCCGTATAAAAATAAAAATAAAAAATCATGCAATCATTTTTTACACCAAGGTAAATGTCAACGACGTTGTCAATATTGAAATGTATAAATGACAAAATCCTTCTCCAAACAATGACGGTCAAATAGGGGCTTAAAATTGTTCGTTTAAAATTGTTCGTGTATTCAATGCCTTTCTTATTTTGTAGTACACCTTTTACATACTTATTCTAATCATGTATCCAGATCTTGATAAGATTTACACATTAATAATTAATTTAAGCCAAATCTTCTTATTGGTTTGAGATTTGAGGAGAGTGTGTGTGTCTCAACGTATATAGTGGTTGATAAGCTAATCCCATCATATATATATTTTCAAAGGATAACAGTTGTCAATAAACGGGAATATTGATATTGAGATCTCGAAGCTCTAGAGACACCACTTAGGCCCTCAGTCAATTTATTTTTGACGTGTGTATACCAATTTTACATTAGTCAAATATAGCGGACCGTGTGATTGGTCTATTAGATTTTATTAGAAAAGTCGTATTACTAGTAAATACTACTTGATGAATCGCCTTTTCATGTTCAGTTCTTTTTTTTTTTTTTTTGGTAAAAATGATGGGTTGGTCAAGTTCGATCCGGCTAGGCTACAATATTGATGGGGTTGCGAGATGATTCAGTCCAAGATTTTCAAGTCAGTCCGAACTCGGAAAACCATATTTTTAGGGATCTTGCCCCACACACATATATAATCAAGATTTACCTGATAGATTTATAATGTTATATGACATTTTACTATTTGTCAATTTAAAATACAATCAATTTTTTCATCAAATCTTTTCTATCTACATCATATTATGTAATCCATTTTGTGTTTTTTTTATGTACCAATAGCAATATCTTATTTTTAGTATGAGTGGCCCATGCTTACTATGACCTTGAGCTGAAGTTTCATTTATTTGACACCTCTACAATAATAATCCCTCAAATAAGAGGATTTCATAAATAATATGTCAATTTAATGGGAAAAAAATGGATGAATAAGAACATCAAATTTAGCCCCTGTTTGGTTTCATTATTTACAATTTATTTTTCTTTAAACTCATTTTTAATCTTATATTTTGAGGGCACTGCAACTTCTATCAACTTTTCAATCATATATTTCATCAATTTTTATCAAAATTGATTATTATTATTATTAGCTAAATCAAACATGGCTTGATGTCAGGATGCATATGCCAAAAAAACTTAAATAGGGATTTAAGTAGTATATTTCTTAAAGTTTGGGGGCTCCATCTGTGATTGCCATTGTTCAATCACCCAAAATATTGAGTCTTTCCCGCCGACGATTCATGGGACCTCTACTATTTAAAAACAGGATTTGCACGTAATAAAATTGAGATTTGGTGGAGCATTAACTCCGATTATATGATAATGACAAACAAAACTTTGTTGAAAAGCCAAGCCAAGCCACCCATCTATAATAACACCAGATTGCCAATTGCACAATTGATTTTCGAAGAAAGAAACACACACATGAAACACACACAAAATAAGAAAAGATAAATCAAATGGCTAACAGTAATCACCATTTTTCGTAGAGAATAGAATTACTCATATGTTATTCCTAATCCTTTTTGTTATTGGTTGTATTGTGCGTAATTATGAAGTTTTTTTTGTGTTGTGGGTCCAGTTATAGTGGGTCAAGGGCTCAGCAGCAGCCACATAGTCACCAAGTAATAATAAAATATCTGAACTTCTGATTTCCATATAGAGAATTACTAAATGTACATGGGGCACACCCGTGCACACTCCCCTCGGGGGGGAGGGGTGGTGAAGGGAACGGACAATAAAATATCGTGCCCCCCTCCCCCCCCCCTCTTGTGAGGGAGCGTGTACATGGGGGTGTCACTATAGGTTGCAAATCTCTACCATCTAAGAAGTAAACTATTTTTTATTACTTAGCTATTACACGCTTAAAGATACGAGCATACCTCCTCAAACAGAATAATGCTAGAAGAATATCAGTTTAGATGACTATACTTTATAAACTGGTTACAATTTACATGTTTAATTAAATGAGTAACGTGATTTTGCATTTAAATTTTTACCTTTACACAAATTCCACTACAAGAAACAAAATTTCAATTCAACAAGAATTCTCTACCCTGGAGACGAATTCCACTGTGGGACTATAACTTGTCTTCAACAAAAATTCTCCAACAAAACTCTCCACAAAAAATTAACAAAATTCTCAACATCTTGCACAAAAGCCTCTAAGGGCAAACTCAACAAATGTCAACCGAATCCATGCGCTGCTTATTAGTAGGATTATGTTGAGTACTAAATTTGCTCGAATTATTACCACTAACAACAAAATCACAACTCCATCTGAGTCAACACTTATCAAAGCATAAGCAACCAAATTTGCATCGTCGACCCTCTCTTGAGGTCTAATATCTCTTTTCTTCAATGCAGTGACAATTGCATCAAACGTGATCATAGAATCCTATAAGACATATAACTGTGACCTTCTTTATCCTTTTATCACAATTCCATCCTTACGTTGCAGCATCCAAATAAAAATTTGCTATAACAAAAATTTGGTATACAAAAGAGGAATATCAAACTTCATACTTGTTATGCCGAAAATCAAACTTCTATCTGAGTCGATCAAATCTTGTTCTAATACGAAATTGAACTGACTATTCCAGGAACTACTAAACCTAGCTCTAATATCACTTGTTATGAAGTAAACATGCCAATACCAATTTGTTATGATACTAGTTTGTTACGAAAAACAGAATGTGCCATATAAAAATAATAATAATTATAAGAATACAAGATTTACGTGAAAATTCAAGACGGGAAAATGATCATGGACAGGGGAGAAGAATTCACTAATAATCAATAATGAATTATTACAAATGACCTCTTTGGACCAAACTAATAAGTTGGATAATTGGTCAATTTTAATATTTGTTGTAGATCATATATTTATAATCAATAATTCTTAACACACTAGGAGAATATAATATAATGAAGAGTTTAATATAAGGTGAAATCCTAATATAATATATTTAACAAATAATGGAGTATTTGAGTTGGAATAGAAGATAAAAAATTGCCAAAATCAAGAAACCTTCTCCTTATTCGTCTTAAACTCCTTCAAGACTTATTCAAATTATACTATCAACTCCCAATAAAACATCCAATTAAATTCCCAATAGAATTTAGGTCACATCCAAATTTTAACAAATTAAATGCCCAAATATTAGATCTAGAGCTATGCATTATTTCAAGGTAGGGGGAGTAATTAATTTTATTGTGAGGTCTGAACTATATGCAAGGAAATATCCTCAAAGGGTGAATGAAACATGAAAGGACACCGGGTATTCTCAATGCCACATTTGTTGGAAATTATGGGAGCGGTCAGTGGAGGAATTTAAATATTCCTTCCACATTCTTTTAATGACTTTTAGTCTTTGAATATGGACAGAAAATGAATACGTACTTTTATTCTTAGAATTTGAACATAAAATGAACAGTGCTTTTAATATACAAACAGCATCGATCTTACTTTTTGAAGTCTCAAATTTTGGACCACACATTAATATCATTATTTAGAACATTGGACAAAACAAATTGATAATTACTAAAGATTTAGCCTATCACGTTTGAAGTACAAAAATACATAATAAATTGGGAATTCATAACCCGAAAATATATAATTGCAAGAAGAAATTTGAGTATTAATTTTTGTCTATTTCAATGTCTTCAATAGAGTGCTCAAGAAATCCCAATTCTCTCTTGC
This sequence comes from Fraxinus cuspidata, assembly GCA_903798385.1. Taxonomy (NCBI): domain Eukaryota; kingdom Viridiplantae; phylum Streptophyta; class Magnoliopsida; order Lamiales; family Oleaceae; genus Fraxinus; species Fraxinus cuspidata. The sequence goes on along the minus strand of CAIGRP010112846.1, from coordinate 31,252 downwards.
TTGGAACAAAGCTCTTGATGGTTAGTGTATTGAATGTATGTTCTTGTCTTCCCCCTCCCCCCCCAACCCCCACACCAAAACGAAAAAAAAAAAAAAAAACTCTCTTCCCCTTTGCTAGATGAATAATCCTATTTGTAGCCTCTAGAATTAGGTGATCTTGACTTAAATTAAGAAATAAAATATTTTCTACCTTGTAAAGCCATGCGATCGCAGGGTAATGTTGGTTGCGATCGTATGGTAATATTCTTGAATTTGGTGAAATTTGTGATCGCACGTGTAGAGTCTCGTGATTGCAAGGTACATCCTTTTTGCTTCCGATTCAAGTTAGTCCCTAAATTTCCCTATTGATCCAGCCTTCATCTTTCAAATATTTATACCTTAGTCCCCATCTTCAATAATTTATTATTTCTTAGTCCTTCAAATACTGTTGTGACTAGGTGGAGGATATGGCTTTTTAATTCAATGGCTATGCTTTCTCTCCAACTATCTATAGAGACAAAACTAATGTCTCAAATTTCAGACCACACATTAATATCATTATTTGAACAAAACCAATACATAGTTTTTAACGTTCAATTATTGACATATTTACATACAAGGAAATTCAATATTTGAATAACCTTAACCAAGACCTAATTATGTCATAGAATTTGACAACACGGCACTAAATATGGATGATAATATGGTGATACATTAAAATGGAAGTCGCCCATACTGTTACTACATTCAATCTGATAATATCACTGGTTGTATGAGTATCGATGTAATGAAATCTTTTAACTTTGTTTAAGAATTTGAGTATCCATCACTGTCTTTGTATAGAAAATTGATGACACGTGTAAGATTGACTACTCGTACGAGAACAGCCATTGATGCTGCAGTTGAGTGAAGGCATTCTTGGTTTAAATCCTTCCACGCATTCATGACTTGTGTTTGAAATACAGCAAATGCTTCTTCTTTTGAAGCTCCTTTCTCTTTCATATAACAATCAACTGCCGTTATTTTTTGCTCAAACTGCGTAAAAGTAACACAACACAAAACTTGTTAATCTAATATCTAAGCAGGCTATTACATTTTTCTCATATGTTGACGGGCCATAAGAACAGAAAAACCCGTGTGATGAACTTGTATAATTTAAATAAAATCAATTTATAAGAATTTAAACTTCTTACCCCATGTCCGACCATATCGTCCATTAGTCTACAAATTATTAAAGAAGCACGAACTGATACTGGTTCACTTGAAATCCAATCAAAGGCTTCATTAGTTACCAGTTCTCCCATGCCTACCAAAGATGTAGATAGCATCATGTAAGCACAAGATACTAGTGCGACTTTCATATATTCTTCTAGTGTTGGAGCATATCCATTGTATGTCCATTTTGCCTCTTCAAAATATGCACGGACTAATTTTTTCATCTGTAATTTGAAAATGTGATTAGATATCATTGGATGCAATTTTGCTTAAAGTCAAGCAACTTTATTAATATTGATTACCTCATCAATCATGTACTGAAGACGATACGATTTTCCTATCTTTCCTAATTCTTTCTCAACTTCGAGATAAACATCTAAAAGAGATTTGTAAAAATATTTCATGTACGATGGTAACTGATCTATGGCACTAATATCCCACCTGCTCACGAAAATATTCAATATCAAATTGGAATCTATTTGAATTATATATTTCACTTTAAATAAATATGCTGTTAGATATTAAGATACAAAGAGTAACTCAAAACTCACCTTTCAATTGCATCTGTGAAAAGTTTAAGTTCGTCTAGGGTCCCATAAACATCATAGATGTCATCCATAATAGAAGTCATGGCGATTACTTTGGTTACAATTTTCCTTGCAAGAGAGTATTGGGGCTCAAAGTAGACAGATAATATCCAAAAGTAGCATTCCACCAGCCTATCTCTTGCAAAAGGCAATTTTTTCCCAAACTCTAAAGCCATCCACCACCTGCAATTTACGTCGAAAAGTAAAATTTTAACGATTTTTCAGATATATAAGTGCAAGTAGTCAAGCTTCACAAAACAAACCAACCTTGTAATGTCGCTTAACTCCTTCTATGTTCAAAATTACGAGTTATTTAGTTGTAATAAAAGTCAAAATAGTACGGGTTGTAGAGTCCTAAAAGTAGTCGAAGAAATTAAAAAAAAAAAAAAAGATCAAGAAACGGACTTAAGAAATAGATCAAGATTCGGACTCTTGACCTCTCGTTGTGCTCCTAGTGGCGCTTGAGCGCTCAAAATAGGAGCACTGGCGCTTGATCTCTGCGAGCCAGCGTTCTAACAGTGGACCGATCACTTACTAGGCACGAGGTGTAATGCTGGAACAACATATTTATCCGGGTAGAATCCTGTTCGATTTTAAAAGTATTTTTCAATCTTATTTCATCCCAAACACTACTCATTATAAATATGCATGCCATACTTCGTTCAAAGGTGTATTGAATCATTATTTTGCCCTAGAAACTTATTGTTGAAGATCATAATCACATTCCTTAATTTTGTTGATTCAACACTAAAATCATAGCATCATATATTACCATATATATATTTTTCATAGTGGCTGAGGTTTCTGAGACATATAGAGATTATCCTTTGAAGATTAAATACTTATTCCAATATTTTCTTGATTCAGCCACATATAAAGACACACAAGTTCATTAGATCAAATAAAAAATAAATTTACCTTTACCTATAAGCCTTCAGATTTCTGAAATGATGGTACAGAGGAGCTTGGAGTTCCAGCATTTCGAAACAAGTTCGTTTTTGGTGATCCAAGCGGAGGGAAAAGTAGTCCAAAGTTGTTGTGAGGTGCGGTGACACAACCAAATGAATTTCTTGGTGATTTACAAATTAGGAGGCCAAAGTTAGCTAAGATTTAGTTGTGTAGTTCCGAGTTCCAAAACAAGTTCGTTCTTGGTGATCCAAGTGGAGGGAAAGTAGTCTAGAGTTGCTCGATGGTGCGGGTGACACAACCAAATGAATTTCTTGTTTATTTACAAATTAAGTGGCCAAAGTTAGCTAAGGTTTAGTAGTGTAGTTCAAGCGTTCTAAAACAAGTTCGTTCTTGGTGGTCCGAGCGGAGGGAAAAGTAGTCCAGAGTTGCTGGGAGGTGCAGGTGACACAACCAAGTGAATGGCCAAAGTTAGCTAATGTTTAGTAGTGTTTGGACTAATTGTGAATTAATTGTTCCAGTTTGCAAGTTTGCATGGAGGTTTTGATTCTGAGAAGGCGTTTTCCTCCGTAATCATATCTGTTGCTCTTTACTTTATTGCTTTTGATCTATATATTTATGTGATTGTTTAACATAGGGTTAATTGAATTAATTACCTTAAACATTCAGAAGCAACAATTAAGTGGCGTATTGCTTGTTATTGATTATTCTGTATATTGAGATCTAAAATATTTTCCAATTGTGTGCTTGCATTGAGAATTACATTTTGACACAATTTATATTTTGATCATAAATATTTTGTACACAGCGAATTTATAAGGGTTGACACATTGTACAAGAAGGTTGTAGTTTTTGTCAATTCACTATTCGAGTTTTGAATATATATTTTCGTGACTTTAATAGTTCTTTGATTCACAAATGAGTGATATCAATTTAAATGGTCAAATATCTCGATAAGTTGAGAACCTAAGAATAGTGGAGAAGAGAACATGAATTTATGTCGGAAATCGTCGTATTGAAAAATGGGCAGAATTACTACTTAAATATATTAATTTTAAGCTTTTGGATATTTTTGTTAAATGAAATACTAACCTCTTAGGACAACTTGTGTGACTAAATTTGTTGTGCATAAAAATACAGTTTTTGTATTAATAAAGCCTAAATATTAGATCTAGAGCAATGTATTATTTCCGGATAGGGGGACTATTTAATTATATTGTGAGGTGCAAATTATATGCAAGATAATATTTTGAAACGGTTGAATGATATGTGACTGAATACTTTGCAAATCATTGTCCACATTTTTTTTTTTTGTGGGAATCATGGGAATATCGGTGGAAGCATTTAAATATTCATTTACTTTAAGTCTTAGAATTTGGACAGAAAATTAACAGTGATTTTAATATAAAAGCAGCGTCTATCTTGCTTTTGTTTGGAAATGGAAGTAGTGTTGATGGCGATTTATTTCAGATTCTTCAGCTAAAAAAAATCCCAATTTCTTCAAGTGCTGTTTTGACCATATGAAATATATGGAATATCAAATTCAATGGCTATACTCTCTCCAACTATCCATAAACACAAAACTAATGTCTCAAATTCTCACCACACATTAATACACCATTATTTAGAACAAACAAATACAAATTTTTTAACCAATCAAAGGGCTTTCCAGTACATAACGTTACAATTATTGACACATTTAGAAATGAGAAAATTCTACATTTGAAAAACCTTAACCAAGACAGAATTATGTGGTAGGATTTGACAACACAGCACTAAACATGGATGCCAATAACGTGATGCATTAATATGGAAGGCACCTGCACCACTACTATATTCATTTGGATATCACTAAAAGAAAATTGCGATTTTAGAGACAGAAATTTGTGTCACGGATGACTTGAATTCCGTAGGTAACGATTTTTAGTGATGGAACCCTTCTGTCGCAAATCGGATAATGAAATCCTCGCCGCTAATTTACCAACGGATTTCTTTATCCATCGATAATTAGCGACAAAAAAAGTTCATTGTTATTTATTGTTGGAAAAAATGAATACAATGGCTAACTTTGGCATAAATTTTGAGTGGGACCCGTTTGATTATTTTGGAAGATCAAGATTGATTTGTGTTATCCTCTGTGAAAATATCGAAATCATATATTTACTTGCCAAAAATGATGCTCGGGTGAATGAAAATTGGAACTCAAAATAATGCATTGGAAAATGTTTTGTGTTGAAGGGAAACTAGTTTAAAATTATCCCACATAGGAAAATAGATAAAGGCATGTCTACTTTAAATATGATCGCACTTTACAAGGCTGTAATCATATTTAGCATAGAGGATCTTTCCACGTGCGCACGCGGGGGGCGTAAGTCATGGACCAAAATAGGTTTCGGACCTTGAATTTGTGTGTAGGCACGATGTGCATACACGAATGTCGAACTGGATTAACCAAAAATTGGGCCTTAGGAATGTCCACATTTTGCCTTTATTTTATTTTCCTAAAACCTTTCAAATTCTTTTAACTTCTGAAACTCATGTGATTATGCCTGTGTTAATGGAGAGATTAATAGCTGGACTAATGGTGGGTAATAATATAACTCTTAGCTATTAATTCTCTATTTATTCAGCCATCTTCCTCCATTGCATACAATCGAAGATAATTATTTTTCTGCAAAGAAAAAGAAAATTTTTCCAGTCTACATACATAATTTATTTTTTGCTAAGATCTTAGTGATAGTATTCAGATACTAGGTCAGTTCGTCGGAGTAGTATCGTAGTGCTCAGACTCTACTTGTTTTTCTATGGGAAACGGACGCTCAATTAAACCTCAAGTACATACGGTGAGGGGTGAATCTGTTTTAATGAAACTGTGTTCACAGAAGCCTCAGTTCATTCTATTTTTTCAAAAAGAATTTAGATTACTTGTTCTGTTTTATTGTAATTAATAAATTATTTGAATTATAATAGTCTGGCTAATATTCGTTTAGCTAGTGTTCGGTATATGTTTATATGGTATTTAGTTGCAAATCTGGTATGTGCAGATCCAGTATGTGTCCATCCGGTATTTGTTAAGCTGGTATTCGTTCACTATTATTATTTTGTATAACAATCTTATAACAGATTTATAACAGACAAGTTCATGTTGGTTTTATTGAGAACTAATATTTGTTTAATTTTTAAAAATGGCAACAGAACCAATCAATATGGATATGGTCTCTAAAAACCCAACTGTGGATTCTGTTGTTCCTCAAGTGCCAAGTTTTGTTGTGACTAAAGAGCCAAGTTCTACTGTGGCTAGATTGCCAAGCTATGCTATGAGCCAGACTGTGGCTCAACCAACTGGACATGTTGTTAATGTTCCAGTTAATTATGGAGAAAAATCAGAGAAATTCAATGGCTTGAATTTCAAAAGGTGGCAACAGAAAATGTTGTTTTACCTTACCTCCTTGAACCTTGCGAGATTCTTGTCTGAAACTGCTCCTAAACTTAAAGAGGGTAAGGAAGATGTACAAGCTGTTAGCGCACTTAATGCATAGAAATATTCGGATCTTTTATGTCGAAACTATATCATGAACAACTTAGCAGACTCGCTATAAAATGTGTTTAGTACTATGAAAACTGCTAAGGAGTTGCGGGAGTCATTGGATCGAAAATATAAGTTTGAGGATGCCAAGGCCAGAAATTCATTGTTGGCCAATTCTTGGACTGCAAGATGGTAGACTCCAAAAAAGTAATCAGTCAAGTGTGAAAACTCCAAGTGATTCTTCATGATATTCATGCTAAATGGATGATTTTGAGTGAAATTCCAAGTGGCTGCAATTATTGAAAAATTGCCCCACCGCGTGGAAAGATTTCAAGAATTATCTCAAGCACAAGTGATAAGAAATGAACGTTGAAGAACTGATTGTTAGACTTCGAATTGAAGAAGACAACAGAAGTTCTGAAAAGAAGGGGTTCAATGCTATTGTGACGAAAGCCAATGTTGTTGAGCACTGTCAAAGTTCTAAGATATTCAAGAACAAGTCTAGGACCTCTGGTGGCAAAGATACTAAGCTGGAACCGAAATAGAGCATTTCTGATGTGAACCGACATAGCGAAGAATTACGAAATCCACGATTAGATTGAAATCGAACCCAAGAAAGTCAAAATAATCAAAGTTTTGGAATTTGATTCGAAAGTAACGAATCAAAATAACCAACAACTTGCAAATGATATATTGACACTTTTGATTGAATAATTGTAGAATCTCACCCGGTTGATTTGAACGCCACAAGAAAATTTTTGATAAGTTTGTGATTTGTTCAACGAAGAACAAGAATTTGAAAGAGCAAATTTGCCTCTCAATAATAATGTTGTTGTTCACAATAAAAATAATGAATCCTATTTATAGGGAACCCATAAAACTTAAATAAAAACGGAATTAAGTAAAAAGAAAATAGCAAAAGATAATTCAATATAGAATTTGAACTTAAGTAGAAGATTACGGAAATTTGGAAAAATTCGCGATCCAGGTACAACTATGCGGCTGCATAGGTGTACCCCATGCTGTCACATAGACCAATATTGAGCCCCCACTCTGGTCACGACATGGGTTCATGCATGGGTGTGCTATGTGGTCGCATAGCTCTGCCTTTCAACTCCCCTGTTCACTGCTTGAAACAAGTTGATCCATCTGGTTTCTTCTTTCGAGCCCAGCATTAAACTTGTTCCCTTACTTGTTAACTTCGACATTTCGTCCACCGTAGCTTGAGCAAGCAATCCCATCACCTCTTTCACCCGTTTTGCTCTTGACCGTGTCATCCGACCTCCTTCGTTAATCAACTGATCCTTTTCTAGGCTTAACTTTGACCCTCTACTCTGTGCTCACATCATCCCCTCCCTCTTCAAAAGGATTCATCCTCGAATTTGAACCTGCATAAAAAAGAGCAAGGTCAGATGCATTAAAAGTAGCCGAAACATTCTACTCACCAGAAAGATCCTACTTATATGCGTTGTCATTGATTTTCTCAAGAACTTGAAACGATCCATATTCCCGTGGCTGCAAGTTCGATTTCCTTTACTGTGGAAAATGCTCCTTTCCCCAAATGTATCCAAAACCAATCATCGGGTTCAAATGTAAATCTCTTCCGACCCATGTTAGCTTGTGATGCATAATGCTTGTTGTTGTTTTCAATTCGCAATCTCACCTTCTCATGGAGCGATTTCACCATCTTGGTCTTCTTTTTCTCATCTAAACTACCACTTTCATTCACAGTTAAAGGAATTAAATCCAATGGTGTTAGTGGATTAAAACTATAAACAATTCCAAATGGTGAACATGAAGTAGTAGAATGTATACCCCTATTGTATGCAAACTCAACGAAAGGCAAGTATTCTTCGTGACATTTCAAATTTTTATTAACCACAATGCGCAATAATTGAATCATAGTCCTACTGACTACTTTGATTTGCCCATCGATTTGTGGGTGACAAGTAGTAGAAAATAACAATTTTGTGCCTAATTTATCCCTACAAAACCCGCCAAAAGTGACTAAGAAATTTAACATCTCTATCCGACACTATACTCTTAGGGACCCATGTAAACGCAGTATTTCCTTAAAGAACAAATCAACTTTATGACATGGAATGAAATACGCCATCTTAGAAAACCTATTGACCACTACAAATATTGAATCCTAAACCCTTTTAGTCATAGGTAAACCTAAAACAAAATCCATGGAAATATCAACCCACAATTTATTAGGAACGGGTAAAGGAGTACACAATCCGTGGGATAAAACCTTAGACTTAGCTAGTTTACAAGTTATGCATCGATCTCAAGTTTGTTCTACATCAATCCTCATTTTAGGCCAATAAAAATGTTTCCTTAATATTTCTAAAGTCTTTGTAACCCTAAAGTGACCCATCAGTCCCCCATTGTGTGATTCTCTAACCAACAATTTACGCATGGAACAATTAGGAACACACAGTTTACCTTCCAGAAAAAAATAACCCTCGTGCTTAAAGAATTTATCTACTGCACCCTTATTACATGATTCATATATATGCTAGAAAAATCTAAATCATTCAGATACATATCCTTAATGTACTCAAAATCAAGCAACTTCGAAATTAAAGAAGTAACAAGCACATACCTTCAAGACAACGCATCCACCACCACATTTTCCTTACTTTGTTTGTACTGGATGACATAGGAAAATGTCTCAATAAATTCCATCCATCTAGCATGCCTTTTGTTCAACTTACCTTGACCCTACAAATGCTTTAATGACTCATGATTAGTGTGAATCACGAACTCTTTCGGCCATAGATAATGCTGCCATGTCTCTAAAGCTCGAACAAGTGAATAAAGCTCATTGTCATATGTGAGAAAGTTGAGCACTTCTCCACTTAGCTTTTCACTGAAATAAGCTATTGTCCTCCTATCTTGCATCAAAACTATTCCAATGTCTATACCTAATGCATCACACTCAATCTCGAAAATTTTGTCAAAATTAGGTAGTGCTAAAACCAGTGCTTCACTCAACATTTCCTTAATAGTGTTGAATGCATGCACTTATTCATTGCCACATCTAAAACCTACACTCTTTTTAACAACTTCAATGAGAGGTGTGGCAAACGTGCTAAAATCCCTTACAAATTGCCTATAAAAGCTAGCCAAACTAAGAAAACTTCTTACATCGGTTGTACTTTTAGGTGTTGGCCATTCTTTAATGGCTTTTATTTTCTCATCATCTACCTCAATTCCCTTAGCACTAACTACATATCCAAGAAACACAACATTTTCCATGCAAAATGTGCACTTTTTAAATTTAGCAAAAAGTTTTTATTTCCTGAAAACTAATAGCACACACCACAAATGTTCAATATGTTCATTAAGGTCCTTACCGTAGATTAAAATGTCATCAAAGTAAACCACAACAAACTTGCCTATAAATGCACGCAAAACATGGTTCATTAAATGCATAATAGTGCTTAGTGCATTAGTGAGTCCAAACGGTATGACCAACCATTCATACAAGCCATATTTAGTTTTAAATACGATTTTCCATTCATCACCTTCCCTCATTCAAATTTGATGGTAACCACTCTTAAGATCAATTTTGCTATATATGCATGCACCAAATAATTCGTCCAACATATTATCTAACCTAGGAATATGATGACAATACTTTACTGTTATATTATTAATGGCCTTGCAATCCATGCACATTTTCCAAGTTCCATCCTTCTTTCACATAAGTAGGACTGGCATGACACATGGACTTGTGCTCTTCCTCACATACCCCTTGCTCATCAACTCCTCCACTCACCTTTGAAGTTCTTTTTTTTTAATTAGGATTAGTTCAGTAAGCTTGTCGATTTGGAATGACGGTGTCGGGTACGAAGTCAATTTGGTGTTCAATGCCTCGAATTGGTGGCAACCTACTAGGCAAGTCCTCCGGGTAATACATCTCCACATTTCTGCAATAAAGAAATATCCATTCTTAGGAGGGGTGGGTTAGATTCCTCAAAATTAAGGAGTGACTCCTTGTACACCAACAAAATCATTTGTTATCTCTTCACTACTGCTCTTTTCAACTCACTTCTTTTTGGAAAGAAATTTGCCCTCTTCTTTTCTCTCCTCTTGAAAGACCCCTCTTATTTTCTCTCATGTGGCTCTTCTCCCTTTTTCTCTTTTATAGCTACCTCACTATTTTCTCTCTTACTTACCAACACATTGTTTTCTCTCTTTTTCTCTAACTCTTTTCGTCTCTTTTTTTTCCACATTTTTCAGTTTGATTTGGTCTTCATACAGTAGTGTCGGTGTTAATGGTGCAAGTTTGGTAAACTTTCCACCCCTGACAAAGTTATACCTATTTTTATGCCCATCAATCACCTTCCTATCGTATTGTCATGATCTCCCCAACAATATATGAGCCGCATGCATAGCTATTACGTCACACAATACTTTGTCATGATAACTACCAATTGAAAAATTTATATTGCTATCATCTCTCCAACAAGATATGACCCCGCATGCATAGGTACTACGTCACACAATACTTCGTCGTTATAACTACCAATTGAAAAATTTATCAACACCATTCTATTCACCTTAACTTTCCTACATTCATTCAATGACTATAACTTATAGGGCATAGTTAATCCTAATTTTTACGCAAGATTAGTGCTAGCTACATTTGTACAACACCCACCGTCAATGATCATGCTACATACCTTATTATTGATGTGGTATAGTGTATGGAAAATATTTTATCTTTGCTGCTCCAAGTCATTTGCCTTGATTTTAGTGTTAAGAGCTTGCTTCGTGACCAATAGCTCGCCAACAGCACATTCCACTCTGCCTCCATCACTAGCATCTTCCAATTTCGTCATGCCTTCATAATCACTCTCATTTTTACTCATCACCTCTCCATTATCCCGCAAAATCATCGCTATTTTGTTTGGACATTGAGAAGCGATGTGCCTGACCCCAAACACCTAAAGCATTTGATAACTCGATTACTTGACTGGGATTCCATTTTCTTGCTAGCATTTTCTTCCTTTTCTTTCGACAATTTAGTTTTACCCCTTGAAACAACCTTATTTCCTTTGTTTTTGTCCCACTTCGATTTCAAGGATGAGTTAAAACCTGAAGCTCCCGATGAGTACCTTGTTGTCTCCTTCATCTTCAATTGCATCTCCACCTTCATAGCCCTGTGTAGCATGTCTTCTAATTCCATATAGTGTTGCAGCTCCACTACATTAGCTATGTCCCGATTCAACCTGTTCAAAAATCTGGCCATGGTAGCCTACCGATCCTCCTCCACATCCGCCTTAATCATGAACAACTCCATCTCCTTGTGATAGTCCTTCACACTTTTCGATCCTTGGCATAGGCTTTTTAGTTTCGATGAAGCTCTCGGTAGTAGTGATTAGGTACAACACTTTTTCGGATATAGCTTTCAAGTCTTCCCAAGTATTGATTGGTCATTCACTAATTCTCCTTCTCGTTATGACCACTTGATCTTACCAAACAATTGGATAGTCAATGAATTCAAGGACCACTATCTTCACCTTCTTCTCCTCCGAATAGTTGGGCCAGTCAAAGATCAATTCAACCTTTTTCTTCCACTCCAAGTAAGTATTTGGATCACTCCTTCCTTTGAATGGTAGAATGTACATTTTTATTTTACCCATATTCCCATCTATCTTGTCTCCAACCAAGTTTATACCACTTCATTTAAGCCTAGCTCCTCTATTTCTCATCCTACACATTTCAGCCTCGATTACTGCCTCATCATCCACATCACTCCTATAATCATATTCTTCACGCATCTCCATCCTAAGCTCCAACCTACTCTGTCTCCGTACATTTGGAACTCCCCTCCGCAAGTTGGCAAGCTCTGTGTCTTGTCTATCTAATATATCCCACCCATCTTCAAATAACTGTTCAAACCTACGTATCATCTCATCCGACATGTTGGTTTGGTTGTTGTTTTGATCTAGTGTTGATCCGTCCTTGTCAGACATCCTAGATCTACAATTTATTTCTGCCTCACAAATGTGTGCTCGTATATCACTCAATTCGGCTTTTCCCTCTATTGATCTCACTACTCTGCTGTTTTCCACTCATTGTTTTTGCCCAAGTGCTTCAAAAGACAAATTCGAATTCAACCAAGAATTATTCTTGTAGAATTCAATTGAATGGATGATTGGAATGGAATTTGAATTCAAAAAAGTGACTCTTGAATTTTACACAATAGATAACGTAATTGGCTACCGATTTCCAAGATAGATAATAACAAATATACTTTTTTTTAAATTTGACTTTTCACAGAATTTTCTCTATTTTTGATTTTTTTTGAATTTTTTTTACTTGAAATTCAACTAAGACACCGGCAAAGAAAACGAAAGTTGATTTGAACACAAAATGAGTACAAAAATAACTTTTGAATTTTTGACGCAAAAATTACGGATCAAGAGACTTAATTAGAAGAACACAAAGAACGCAAGAAAAAGGAAATAAAGATCAAACGAATAAGGAAAATGATATAACCTTGATTTTGGGGCCTAAGTTCTGATACTAACTGATGTGAATCCAAGTAGCTAAAAACTACGAAATTCATGATTATATTAATCGAACCCAAGAAAGTTAAAGTAATCAAAGTTTTGGTATTTGATTCGAAAATAACGAATCAAAATAATCAACAATATGCATATGTTGACCCTTTTGATTAAATATTTGATTTGATTTGAACGCCACAAGAATAATCTTGATAAGTTCGTGATTAGTCCAACGAAGAACAAGAACTCGAAATCAAATTTGCCTCTCAATAATCTCAATAATAATATTATTGTTCACAATGAAAAGAATGAGTTCTATTTATAGGGAACCCAAAGAACCTAGCCAAAATGGAATTAAGCTTTAAAAAAATAGCAAAAGATATTACAAAATAGAATTTTAACTTAAATAAAAGATTATACGAATTTGGAAAAATTCGCGACCAAGGTACAACTGTGCGGCTGCATAGGTGTACCACATGCAGTTGCATAGACAAATATTGAGTGCAACTCTAGTCGTGGCATGTGTTAATACAATCGCATGCATGAGTGTGCTATGTGGTCGCATAGCTCTGCTTTTCAACTCCCTCGTTCGCCGCTTGAAACAAGTTGATCCATCCGGTTTCTTCTTTTGAGCCCAACATGAAACTTGTTTCCTTGTTAACTTCGACATTTCGTCCACCTTAGCTTAAGCAAGTAATCACATTGCCTCTTTCACTCGCTTTGCTCTCGATCGTGTCATCGGACCTCCTTCGATAATCGATTGATCCTTTCCCGGGCTTGACTTTGATGCACTCGACTCCGTCCACACATCAATTTCTGAGAAGTAATTTCAAGGAAAATGTTTCAATTATGATAAAGTAGGCCACAAATCTTTTGAGTACAGATTGCGAAAGAAGAATAATAAAGAAAAATCAAATGTGGTTGACTACATGGCACATGATATGTCAAAGATGAATCTCATAGCCATTATTTCTAAAGTGAACATGGTGAGTTTTAACCCAAAAGAGTGGCGGATTGACATCGGTCCTATGAGGCATGTGTGCTTTGATAAAGAGTTGTTTGCTGCATTCGAAGTAATTGGAATGGGGAGAAGTTGTTCATGGGAAATTAAACAACTTCTAAAATCAAGGGTCAAGGAAAAGTGGTTTTGAAGATGACTTCGAGGAAAGAGCTGATTCTTAACAATCTGTTGTATGTGCCGAAAATCCGCAAGAATATAGTGTCCGGGTTGCTTTTGAATAAGCATGATTTTCATATTGTATTTGAATCAGACAAAGTTATTTTGTCAAAAAGTGAAATATTTGTCAGAAAATGTTATGTTTCCGATGGTATGCTTAAGATGAATGTAATGGTTGTGAAGTCGAAGATTAACAAAGTTAATTCTTATACTCAGTTGATTGAGTCTTCCAATTTGTGGCGTGGTAGACTAGGATATGTTAAATCTGATACATTGTGTAGATTAATTAACTTGAACTGTATACCGACATTCCATATGGATTCTAAACATAAGTGAAAAACTTGTGTCGAGACCAAATTGACAAGGTCCTCATTTAAGCCAACTGAACAGAATACAGAACCACTTGATTTAATTCATAGCCGTATGTGATTTAAAACTTGTACAAACAACAGGTGGCAACAAGTACTTCATTACTTTTGCCAACGATAGCACAAAATATTGTTATTTGTATCTGCTTAAAAGTAAGGACGAAGCTATAGAAAAAATTATTCTCTATAAGAATGAAGTTGAAAATCAACTTAATAAGAAAATTAAATCATACATGAAACCACTACACATTATTCTCCACAACAAAATGATGTTATTGAATAGAAAAATCGTACCTTTAAAGAAATGATGAATGCAATGTTAGTAAGTTATGAGTTACCTCAAAACATGTGGGGAGAAGTTGTATTATCTGCAAATTACCTTTTAAATAAGGTGCACCAAAAGAAAACAAGTAAGACCCCATATGATTTATGGAAATGAAGAAAATCTTTATATAAATACTTACGAATGTGGGGCTGTCTTGCTAAAGTGACTATTCCAACACTATAGAAAGTAAAGATAGGTCCAAAAATTGTAAATTACATCTTCATAGGATATGCACATAATAGTAGTGCTTATCGATTTCTTGTACATGACTTTAAAATCTCAAACGTATACAAAAACACGATAATGAAAATGAGAAATGCTTCATTCTTTGAACATGTATTTCCGTACAGATCCAAAGAGGAAGCAAGATCTTCTAAACAGACACATGAGGCTGGTTGAAAATAGTCAGGGCCTAGAATTAGAAGAAGAGGTTGAGGTTGAGGTTGAACCAAGACATAGCAAAAGAAAAAGGATAGAAAAATCTTATGGTCTTGATTTTCTAACTTATATGCTAGAAAGTGAACCTCGAAGCTTTCAAAAAACTCTGAATTTTTCAGAAGGACCTTTCATTCTGCAAAATCATACATGAGAGCTAGTGGATCTTCCTACAAGAAGTAAACCATTTGCTACAAATGGATTTTCAAAAAGAAAATGAAAGCATATGAAACAATCGAAAAGTATAAGGCTAGATTAGTAATAAAAGTTTACAGACAACGAAAAGGCCTTGATTATATATTCTCCAGTGATGAGAATAACATCTATTGAGATGAGATGGTACTTGAGATTGTCGCTCTGAGAAATCTTGAAGTACATAATATGGATGTTAAACTGCTTTTCTAAATGGAGATTTAGAGAAAGAAATCTACATGGAACAACTAAAGGGTTCTTCATCACCAGAACAGGAAAAGAAAGTCTATAAATTGGTGAAATCATTGTATGGCTTGAAACAAGCTCTAAAA
This sequence comes from Fraxinus cuspidata, assembly GCA_903798385.1. Lineage (NCBI taxonomy): Eukaryota > Viridiplantae > Streptophyta > Magnoliopsida > Lamiales > Oleaceae > Fraxinus > Fraxinus cuspidata. The sequence continues at coordinate 15,683 of CAIGRP010112846.1, read as the reverse complement.
TAATGGCACGAAAAATTTGACAATATTATGATGGAATGTGGATTTAAGATTAACGAATGTGACAAATGTGTCTACGTTGAAAACACCGAAAATAATTATGTCATTTTATGTATTTACATGCTTATTGTTGGTAGCAACGATAAGATGATTAAATCTACTAAAAATATGCTAAATTCAAGGTTTGACATGAAAGATATGGGTTTAGCTGATGTCATACTTGGAATTAAAATTAATGAAACATTAGATGGACTTGTTCTAAACCAGTCACATTATGTGGACAAAATTCTAGAAAAGTTCAGCAAGGATAATACTGGAATGGCTAGAATACGAGTCAGCATCTATCTAAAAAATAAAGGTGAGAGTATCTCTCAAGTAAAATACTCTAGAATTATTGGAAGTCTAATGTACTTGATGAATTGTACAAGACCAGACATAGCATACACAGTTAGAAAACTGAGTAGATATACAAGTAATCCAGGAGCTGACCACTGGAAAGGAATAGTAAGAGTACTAAGGTACTTAAGATATACTCGTAATTTTGGACTGCACTATACCAGATATCCAACTGTCATTGAATGATATAGTGATGCAAATTGAATATCTGATACAAATGACTCCAAATCCATTAGTGGATTTGTGTTCACATTGGGAGGTGCGGCTATATCCTGGAAATCCTTTAAACAAATCATTATAGCTAGATCTATCATGAAATCTGAGTTTATAGCTCTAGAAAAATGTGGTGAAGAGGCTAGTGGTTACGCAACTTCTTAGAGGATATTCCAAGATGGTCGAAACTCGTGCCAACAATTTGCATACATTGTGGTAGTCAATCAACAATTGGAAGGGCAAAGAGCAACATGTACAACGGTAAGTCTAGACATATACGTCCTAGACACAATACCATAAGACAACTACTCTCAACTAGAGTTATCTCTGTAGATTATGTAAGGTCAAATGATAATATTGCTAATCCGCTAATCAAATGGTTAAATAGAGAGTTAGTTGGAAAATTATTGAAAGGAATGAGACTTAAGCCCTTGAGCTGATAAGTACAAAGAAAACTCAACCTAGTTGATTCTAGGTTCAAAGGGATAACCTAATCTAAAGACTTAATTGAATCACCGTGGAGGATGTTACATCATGTCCATTCATATGATGCAACAGTGATGCCCGTAAGGATGAAGGATAAGTAATAAACTTTTAATGATTATTATGCGTTGAAAATAGAGCAAAGTAATGCGGGTTACGTGAAATAAAAAATCACCTATGTGAGAGAGAAGTTGGGTTGCTTCTAAGAGAATTGTGTGGGGCTCAACTCTTAAGAACTCTCGCAGAACCATGTATATGTTCATGGCCAAAATGAACATAACAAATATAACTAAATTATGTTAGGAATAATCATATGTTAAGTATATCATCTTTTACACAAAATGTAGAACAATTTAAGGACATCGTGTCTACTGGTCAGCTAGTAAAGTAAATATACTTTCAGAAGGGAAGGTTCAAAGGGTAATACCTATCTATCCTATGCGGATTTCAATCGTTGAACTATATCACCAAGTCTTTATGTCTTCTTTTTCTACATCTCTCAATTTTCATTCATGTGGGGGATGTTATAAAAAATGAATACAACGGCTGAATTTTGCATAAATTTTAAGTGGGACCCGTTTAGTTATTTTGGAAGATCAAGATTGATTTGTGTTGTCCTCCGTGAGAACATTGAAGTCATATATTTACATGCCATAAATGATGATCGGGCGAATGAAATTGGAGCTCAAAGTAATCCACTGGAAAATGTTTTATGTTGAAGGAAAACTAATTTAAAGTTATCCCACATAGGAAAATAGATAACGACATGTCTACTTTGAATATGATTTCATTTTAGAAATGTGTAATCATATATACTATAGAGGCTCTCTCCACGTGCGCGCGTAGGGGGTGCAAATCATGGACCGAAATGGCTTCAAACCTTGAACTTGTGTAAGGGTGCAACCTGCATACACGAATTTCGGACCGGAATGACAAAAGATTGGCCTTTAGGAGGGTTCACGTTTTGCCTTTGTTTTATTTTTTCTAAAACCTTTCAAATTCTTTTAACCCCTGAAACTCACGTGATTATGCCTATATTAATGGAGAGATTAACAGCCGGATTAATGGTTGTTAATAATATAACTCCTAGCTGTTAATTCTCCATTACAATCTATTTATTTAGCAATCTTCCTCCATTGCATACACACGAAGAAAATTATTTTTTGCACAGAAAAATAAAATTTTTCTGGTTTACATACATAATTTATTTTTTGTTAAGATCTTGGTTTAGTTTGTAGGAGTAGTATCTACAGTGCTCAGACTCTACTGGTTTTTCTGTTGTATCCTAGGAAACGGAAGCTCGAATTAAATTTCAAGCACATACGGTGAATGAGCGAATCTATTTTAAGGAAACTGTGTTCACACAAGCCTTGGTTCATTCTATTAATGTTTTTTAAAAAGCAATTTAGATTGTTTGTTTTGTTTTATTGTAATTAATAAATTATTTGATTTATAATAGTTTGGCTAATATTCGGTTAGCTAATGTCTGGTATATGTTTATAGGGTATTTAAGAAAATAAAATTTTTCTGGTTTGCATACATAATTTATTTTTTGTTAAGATCTTGGTTTAGTTCGTAGGAGTAGTATCTACAGTGCTCAGACTCTACTGATTTTTCTATTGTATCCTAAGAAGCGGAAGCTCGAATTAAATCTCAAGCACATACGGTGAATGAGCGAATCTATTTTAAGGAAACTGTGTTCACACAAGCCTTGGTTCATTCTATTAATGTTTTTTAAAAAGCAATTTAGATTGTTTGTTTTGTTTTATTGTAATTAATAAATTATTTGATTTATAATAGTTTGGCTAATATTCGGTTAGCTAGTGTCTGGTATATGTTTATACGGTATTTAGTTGCAAATCCGGTATGTGTAAATCTGGTACGTGTCTATCCGGTATTTGTTAAGCCATATTCGTTCACTATTATTATTTTTGTATAACATTTATCGATGACTATTTATGTATCCAATTAGTGATGACTTTAGCAAGAATTTTACGTCACAAATTACTCGCGGTTAAAGTTTGTTGATGATTAGTAAAGGAATTTCGTTGTTAATTTGAAGCAATGTTTTTAATAAAAAATTATGATTATTATTTTTTTGGGGGTGGGGGGGGGGGGTGGGGAAGTTAATATATTAATGTTTAAACTCAAAAAATTTAAGAAATGATGAAGTTAAAATTTTAATGTACAAACTAACAAACAATGTACATGAAATCTCAAACATAGGTATCAAAATCGGGATAAAGTTGGTTAATCAAATATTTCTATGACATTATTATTAGCACTTGCATTTTCAAAAGTGAAACTATGACTTTATGTTCGCAAGGAAAATCTCTAAAGACGGCCATGAAAACATTGAAAATATTTTGTGAATTATGTGGATATTCAATGACCTTATATGCAAAGATCATTTTACGTATAATCCAAAAACTTACTAATTGTAATGGTTGTGGCACACATATATCTTTATGGTTTCTCCTTTAGGTGAACAAAACTCACAACCCGTCAAACTGTTGGTTTGTTCCATGTGGATCCGTTAGCATTTCGGCTTCAAACTGAGGTGCCCGCATAGAAATAATTAGGTTTCGATTTTGATAGTAAAAACCACTTGAAACCAAACAAAATTATTCGCCCCCAATTTATTTATTTATTTTTATTTTTTTAAATACTTATTTGGAGATCCTAATTGGAGTTCATAAATCCACAACAATCCATTAGAAATTTTGTAGAAAATATAAGAAAAGCGCAATAAGTGGTAGGAGAGAAGGGAGAAGGTGAAGCAATAATTTCAAACAAATGACAACAATAAGAATAAATGCAAATATATAACACTATTGAGGTATGAAGAAACGTTTTCAGAAAATGCAACATTTGTAGATGAAAATTGCAAAATTGGAAGTTCTTGACTCAGCTCACCATATGACTTGTTAGTTGCCTCAGAGGCGAACCAAGCTTTTCATAGGCACTCAACCCATGTCTAAATAGTAAGCCACAATAGATCATAAGTTCTTGGGATAATCCTCTATCACCATATCACTTCTCCCAACCTAAGTAGATAATGAGTCTCTACCTAACAGAAGTGATAAAAGTGCATCTCTCTCACGTTCCACCTAATCAGGGTCTCTTCTCAAATAAAAGGATTCCAACATTTGATCACCTTTTTGATCACCTCTCCACTCATGATCCAAATGCCATACTCTACATCCAACAAACTACCAATGTACCCTTGGGCATCTATACTCAACCTTACCAAAAGACATACAACACACTGCAAATGCATCCCAACCTACGATGCATGCAAACAACTACACCAAGTAATAAGATCACTCCAATTCATGTCAATGCACCTATCGAACACATTGAAATGAAACTTATAATCATGTAACAAAATTAAGCAATCACACATATGCAAAAATGATAACACACGGATGCACATGTAGTAATTAGGTTTACTCTCAATAAACCTCACTAGGGTCATCACTCGACCCTATAGCCAAATTCGCCTCGCCTCTCATCTTACCATTCTGCTTATCCTTTTTCTTCTTGGGACAATCTTTTACTCTCAATAAACCTCACTACGGTCATCATTCGAACCTATAGCCAAATTCACCTCGCCTCGCATCTTACCATTCTGCTTATCATTTTCCTTCTAAGGACAATCCCTGATAAAGTGTCCAGCCTTACCACAACTGTAACACCGTCTACCAATAGACTTGTCCCATCTTGTGTTCTTCTTCTTACAACCCTCATCACTCGAGTTACTACTCGAATCATTATTGTCTTGAGCTCTAACCAAATTCATCTGCTTAAACTTTATTCTACTTCTCATCATATACAACTCACCACTTCTCTTATTCTCTTTGTTAGCATTAATCTCTATCTCCATACTTCTAAGGGAATTTACAACAATCTCAGGTGCTAAAGTGTTTATTAATCTCTATCTCCTTACTCCTAAAGAAATCTATGACAATCTCAGGTGTTAAAGTGTCCTTACCATGCTTAATTGCATTATTAACCTCTCTATATGAATCAAGCATAAACAATGACCTTATATGTATCAGATACTTTCTCATCACAGTTAATGATGTCTTGAACAACTTGTTAAAAACATCAAAATTGTCATCAAGATCCTTTGAATGATCCATTTTAAAGTTGAAAAATCTTTCAAGCAAGTACAACTTATTAGAAGTAGACTTAAGCAAATATAAGTCCTCCAACTTTTGCCAAAGTTCTTTGTGGAATCAAGTTTTCCAACTTTTCTCAAAACAGTATCGGATAGGTGTAAAATAATTGAAGTGTAAGCAAGTTTGTCATATTCTTCCTTTTGTATTTCTGTTAAATTTGCAGAAAATTTACCATCTATGACATTTGAAACTTTTCGTTGAAGCAAAATCCCTTTCATTTTTTGTTGTCAAATTGAAAAATCTCATTTTCCATTGAAAATTCCAATTTCGAAATGTGAACATTTTGGAAAAACTGAACAACCAAAAAATGCACGAATAGGTAACACAAAGTAGTCATAAGGCAACAATATACAGCGTTCTAGTTTCTCAAGATTTTGTAAGATTCACGATCTTATATCAATGAAATGTTCGAACGGGTCAAGTCCAGTTGTTCTAATAGGATAATCAATGCAATACGAAGTTATGTTAACAAAATATTCACATTTCTATGCAATGTAGTCTCGTACAATGATTAGATGACAATTAGAGCACAAAATCAATAACAAACTTGCCATCAAGATTCAAAACTTCAAATAGAGCAAATAATTCCTAAATTTCTAGTACAAGCAATGGTTCCCCCTTCACGGTAATCCCAATCGTATGTCACCCAACACGATGACGTGCTAATGCTAAATTTAAAAGGGATTAGCCAATTAACCAGAGCGGATCTATCTGAGTTCGTAAATTACGAGAGATGTGAATTAACTGCTTTAGGGCCGTAATTTCTTGGCCTAAAGTAATTCAGTAAATGTATAGTAGTTTTGACTGTCAACCCACCAAGGGCAGAATCGTCCAACTTTTCCTACATAACCTAAAACATGAAAAAAATAATATTAGTACGTTTAGGAAATTAAAATAACCAAATTATCTGAAGAAACTGTCGCCTGAAACTACCCGCACGCTCCCGCATGCGACACCGCTGGAGTTCCTACTCGCCGTCGCACACGCTGCTGTCAACCACCATGTTCGGTCGATCCAGGAGCTCTTCCACCTACAAAAGCCTTCTATGGTGCTGGATTCTTCAAATGGTAACTGGTTTGGCCGGAATTCACGATTTTTAGGTTCCTTTTTTTGGAAGAAAAATGAACAATTTTTCTGCTTCGATTTCAACTTCAATTCTGGGCTATTTCTGGTCCGTTTTTGGCTAGAAATCCACCACCATCCACGCTCTGATACCAAATATTGAAGAATCGATTCCAATCCAAACAATAACGGGCTCAGTTTGCACCAATCGAACACCACAATCACAAATCAAATCCCAAACCAAATGGCTGAGTGTGAAGGTTATTGTAGCTTCAAAGGATCAACCATAAAGGCTAGAGAAGAAGGAGAAGACAGAGTACAGAAAGCACAAAGCCAAGATCGAGAAGTACGAAACAAGGGCGCCGTTTTTCCTCTCACGCGGCTACCAAACTTTCACACTTTTTAACAATAGTAACGGGCCGACAAATATATAATAGCAATTGTAGGCTTTTAGGTTAAAGGATAATAGAGGCCAATAGGTAGTATACAAGTGGGCTGCCAACCAAAAAGCCATCCAAGGTAATAGGTCAGGACATGAGTAACACTAATTAAATTAGGTTACTTCAAGTGTCCAAAATATGTTGTAAGATTGGTTTGTTCGATTGTAGTGTCGATATTTCACTTCACTCATCGGCCAAACCTTATGAAATATAATCCAAAATAAAACGGTTTAATATCGTCGCCCGAGATTTATTGGGTATCAAAAAACCCAACTGTACCAATAGAAAGAAGTTTCTCTAGTTGATTTTACATCACAATTAATGTTCTAAAAGGTTAAAAAATGCTAGGTCTAGGTGCGCCTAATGAAGAAGGTGCCCTCTGCAATATGAAAAACGCATGAAAAGTGGTCAACCCTATTTTGACCACTTAGAATGCTAGTCTAGATTTAAAAAGGCATGACTCATTTAGACCTAGGCACGCACCTTTTATATTTAATATTTTAGTTTTTAAGTTGTATAAACTAATTGAAAAAAAGAAATAACATTAAAATTCTTAGAAAAATTAAAACAATATTAAAAACAAGAAAACAACTTCTTATGTCTAGACTCATAATGCTTGAGGGTTGGCATTGCCGCATTGCATCTTTGAGAACCTTGTTCGCTGGCATTTCGACATTTTTTTTTTTTACTTTTTTTAAAAGCAAAGGAACATTTTCATTAATCAAATCACGAAAAATCGTACATGAAGGATGAAGAGGAGTACAAGAGAGTCAACGTAGTCATAAAGGCTCACGGGCTACATATTCCCAATTCTCGGTCATATGAACAATGCTAAATGTATACTCAAACCTTGACATTGTTTTGAACACTCTTTTCAAAAAAAAAAAAAAATTGTTGGTGAAAAAGTGTGTGATTTTTTAAAATTGTCCAATGTGATGTCATCACGTAGCATGATGTAAAGTGATGTAAAAAAAGTGTACATGTAGCGTGATTGAGGTCCTATATATCACCCAATGTTTTTGGCACAATTTTCATCCGAATCAAGATGCACTCCTGGGAGTTCCAGACAATATTGTCACTTATTCGTTAAAGTAACCAAAAACTTTTTATGAAATTTATAACAAATAAAGACATGGTCATCCCCTAGTTTTAAAAATTAAAGAATTTTCTCCCTTTTAGATAAATATTCTTTTTTTATTTTTATTTTTTATCATCTAGATCATATTTTTGTGAACATTGATTTTTCTTTTACAAATGAATAGATTAATATTGATCTAAAATATTCACTAAACAATAAACTAAAAAAAGATCTAAACTTTAATCAGTTGATGCCAACTTTATAACAGTATCATTAGTTTAATTTTCAAAACATAGTCTAAATGTTAAGAGTATAAATGAGTAAAAATTAGAGAAAATGATACTTAAACAAGAAATATAAATATTAAAAATTTTAATCTATTTTATTAAATTATTCTATAACATGTTTCTATGTTTATTTGTTAAATCTTTGTCAATCATATTAGCAAAACATATAATGCTTTTTTAAATAATCATATTTTACAACGTCTTTAGATATTTTGACAATTTGTAATCGTATTCTTTTCACTAGAACATAGTGATGTCATCTAAATAAAAAATATAAATTATATTTTAAAATAAAAAGAAACCAAGGAAAATATAGTTTAATTGTATGTATGTAATAAGAATTTTAAAATAGTATAAAGCAAATGAATAAAACAAAAAATATATATTTGCTTTTGCTGACGAGAAGGAAATGTAATGAAAACCTTTTGCGAAGTTTTTTTAATTTTTGAAAATAGAGTGTTTCTGTAATAGTCACTAATCTCGGGATGTATATTTTTCTATATTTTTTATAATTTCAAATAAACTAATTTTAAACTTTGGATATTTTTGTTCTTGAAATACGAAGTTTGACTCAAACTACACCTAGAGGGAGGTGAATATGTGAAAACGCGGAATTAAAAACTTACTAATTAAATAGCAACTAGTCACTATTCATTATTTCAAGATGATTAACCGTACAATTCACTTTTATCCTATGTTGGATTACCGCAAATATAAAAGCAATAAATAAACACAGAATTGATCACGAAAAAACCCTAAACTCCAGCACTTTGTCAATCAACTATAAATGATTTAAAACTTACAGTCTGCCAGACTCGACTACCACTAGTACTCTCTGACCTCCTGACTGCAATTCCAATAGCTCTCCTAAATTTCGTACTCTTACATCAACTCCCAAATGCAGTTTCCAAATCTCTTCTGGATTGCGCTCTCCAGCAGTAACTCCCAACTTTGTGTCTATCTCCTGTGGATTAATGAAGAACACCACGTTCTTCAACGACTGGAACTCTAGTCAGCTTCTCTTGATCTTCAAAATTTCTAAGCAGTTTGTTATTTTGATTGTGAATTTGATGTTTTTATCCCCAATAGTCAATCACTGAGTGAAGGTTGAAAGCAAATTTATGAAGATGATATGAAGGAAATTTGTTTCTCTCAATGTTCAACCTTGGAAAAATCGTTCAGATGCGTTTAGGTATTTATATATAGGTCAAGATATGAATGAACAAGATAAAAAGCCATTAAAAATGAATTAAAAAATTCCTTGGATAACCCTGTCGCTCGAGCTAGAGCTGGGCGACAGGCGAGCGAAATATGTCGCTCGAGCGAAGGTCTGGCGACAAGCGGCCTACGCAGTTTCTATTTCTGACGCTCTAGCCAAACTTTGGTGATAGTCTAGCGAAATTTCGGCACCGTTTTTCCTTTTTTTTTTCAATTCTTGAACCCTTGACCAAAAATACCTAAATTTTCACTATTTACACATAATTCATTGACTTTTACAACATGTTAATTTTAGTTCATTTTGCTCACAAATTTGCCAATTACATCAAATACCTAACAAGCTCCCCCTTTGACATTTTGTGACAAAACTACAATCTAAAGTCAAATCAGTAGTGAAATAAAAATACAGACTCAACAATTGACACAACTAATAACTGTCATGATCGAATTCTACTTTTCATTTATCAAAACCTGTTTCTTGAAATAGACAACTCAAATACCTAGTGTAAAATGTATGTGAAATAGTACTAAGAGTAAACACAATTCAAGCAGTTAAAACAAGCAGTTCACATTGTAAAGTGATTTAAACAATTAATAACTCATAATGCATTTTTTTAGCTTCATATCATAAGCTAAATTAAGACGTAATTCATTGCAACCCAACATACCAAAACGAAACATTGATACTACAAAATATCAAAACTTAATCTAGCAATACCAAAATTATCATTTAATCAAAAAATTTAGATACATCATGTCAAGTAGTTAAAATTATATACACCCCCAAAAACACTACTCCATCATCTACATCATCAAAATATAAAAAATAATATATACAACTACTCTCTCTTTTTGTCACAAAATGACAAGGGAGAAAAATACCACAAAAATGATTTGCCCTCCTTTATTTTTTTTTAATAGAACCTATAACGTAAAGATCTTGAAGAATGGAAGTACTTTTTCTCCCCCTGAGTATTAGCAAAATGATTTAATACTCCTCATTCAATAAACGAAACTTATTATTATTTTTCTCATCTTAAGTACAGGCTTATCTTCATTAAGCAACTAAAATAACCCATGTAGCGAGCTTTAGGCCCGTTAACCCAAGACAGTTGACCGTAGACACCAGGTTATGAGAAACCTTGCAGGTTTAATTGCTCAAGTCAAATAGGCTTCGAAAAAAAAATATAAGATATTGAGCTCCTTTTTTTATTATTCAATATACAATTTTTTTATTTATTTTAATTAATACCAGGGATAAAATTGAGTTTAGGTCTAATACATATGGTTAATTCATGTTCAAAGTCACCTTACTAACGTCTGATTGTCATCCCAAATCTCACACACACGGTAGAGTTCCACTTAACAATATCATAGTGTGTGCAGTGCAGATGGTACATGAAGACCCTTAGACTAAGTACTTCATGAATAACATAAGTCAACAATGAAAATTATGTTACAGCTTATCGATTATCCCCATGCTTGATCACAACAAACAAATTCAAGTATATCATATGTTAAGCTATAAAAGCAACTTCCACATTTGTATTTTTCAAAATTTCAATTTTTTTTTTGTTATTGTTGTTTTTCAATTTAAAACAGAAAGCACGAACACACAAAACAAATGACAAGGAACACACAAAAATAAAAAGTAAAAATATATATGAGGCATGCATAAATATAAGTCACACAATGGTAAAGAATGAATATGCATAAAAAAAATACCCAATCAACGAGGTACACAAACACCAATAGCCGTCCGAATAAATTCAAATCTATGACCATCCAATGGTTTGGTAAATAGGTCAGGCAATTCGTTTTCTGTAGAGACGTGCTCAAGAGTTACAACGTGGGTTTTTACAAGCGTTCGAATAAAATGATGTCGTATATCAATATGTTTGGTTCAAGAGTGTTGAACAGGATTTTTGGAAATATTTATGGTATTAGTGTTATCACAAAATACAGTCATAGTATCATGTTCAATACCATAATCGCTCAGCATCTTCTTCATCCAAATCAGTTGAGTGCAGCAACTTACTACTATATATTCGGCCTCTGCCATGGACAATGAGATAGAATTTTATTTCTTACTCATCCAAGCGACAAGATTAGCACCAACATAAAAATAGCCTCTAGAAGTACTTTTTCTATCATCATCATTTACAGCCCAATCGGCATCGAATTATCAAATTTGCTCGAATTATGAATCTCCATCTGAGTTACCAAATTTGCTCGAATTATCACTACTAGTAATAAAATCATAACTAACTCCATATGAGTCAACACTTATCAAAGCATAAGCAATCAAATCTACCCCACTGAACCTCTCATGAGGTCTAATATCTCGTTTCTACAATTCAGTGACAACTACATCATACATGATCATAGAACCATGCAAGACATATAACCAGGACCTTCTCTATCCCTTTATCACAACTCGATCCTTACGTTGCTTCTCCTTCACCATCCAAAAAAGATTATGTCATAACAAAAATTTGGCAACAAAAAGAGGCAAATCAAACTTCATACTTGTCATGCCGAAAATCAAAATTCGATCTGAGTTGACCAAACCTTGCTGTAATACGAAATTGAGCTAGCTATTCTAAGAACTACTAAATCTAGCTCTGATACCACTTGTTATAAAGTAAATGAGCCAATACCAATTTGTTATGATACTAGTTTGTTACGAAAAATGAGAGTAAACAATACAAAATAATAATTATAAAAACAAAAGATTTACATGAAAATTCAAGACGAGAACAAAATCATGGGCAAGGGAGGAGAATTGACTAATAATCAATAATGAAGGATTACAAAGGTCCTCTATGGACCAAATTAATAAGTTGGACAATTAGTCAATTTTAATATTTGGTGTACATTACATATTTACGATTAATAATTGCTAACACATTAGGAGAATATAATACAATGAAGAGTCGAATATAAGGTGATCCTAATATAATGTATCTAATAAATAATGAAGTATTTGAGTTGGAATAGGAGATAAAAAATTTCCAAAATTACGAAACCTTCTCCTTATCCGTCTTAGACTCCTTCAAGACTTCTTCAAATTTCCAATTAATTTTGGGTCGACCTAAATTTTAACAAATGCCCAAATATTAGATCTAGAGCAATGCATTATTTCACGATAGGGGGGAGTATTAAATTTTATTGTGAGGTCTGAACCATATTGATAAGTGCATTTCGTACACTTAGTTAGATTGTTAAAACATGGATATTCGTTATTATTTGGATTGAATGGTGGCTAAATCATTCTGCATTTTATGTTTTAGGTTCACATCGATGAATACACGTAAACTGGATTAAATGATCAAGGAACAGAGTTAACCGACGCAAATGGAGAAGATGAGGACTAAAATGTAAATAATCAAATATGAATTTGGAGCGAGAAATGAAAGAGAGAGTGCGATGATTTAATTGAACATGAAGAGAAAAGCAACGACTAGATAGAAGTAGAAAATGATGCAAAAAAGAGCTTTTGGAAGTTGAGGGGGCAAAACGCAATTGCCCCAAACTTAGCCCTAAGGCGCGTGCCCTCGCTTGCAAGTGAGGTGCGTGCCTCTCATCAAGTGAGGCTGCCCAAACACCTAACGCACGCGCCTTAGGTTACACTAGGCACGCGCCTCAAGGTAAACTGTCGAGAAAAATGTAAATTCCTAAGTTCATTTTGGTAATGTTTTAGGGCACTTTTGGAGGTATAATAAAAGGGGGAATTCTGTGACTTTGGAGGAGAGACGTATTTTTAACAGGTGCGCGCCTCAAGGTAAACTGGGGAGAAAAATGTAAATTCCTTAGTTCATTTTGGTAATGTTTTAGGGCACTTTTGGAGGTATAATAAAAGGGGGAATTCTGTGACTTTGGAGAATATCCGTATTTTTGGAGTTAAAAAGAGAGAGAAGATTACATAAAAGAAGGGGAATTCTCCATTGGGATCCAATTTTGAAGGTTTAAATTGAGGGTTTCCAGATTTTCTTCACAATTACATGATTCGGGTGATGACTTCCTTTTATTTTATGTGTATTTCTTATCTTAATATGCTAGGTTAAGTTTAATTGTATTGGATGAATGATGAAACTCTTTTATTCTTAGTTTTTAATTCAAGACTCGTTATTTTTAGTTTAATTTTCACGTTGTGATTCCATAAACATGATTTTTCATATTATTTTAATTATTGCGCACCATTATGGCAATAAGTTGCTTATTCGTAGTGTTGGAAAACTCACGATAGGTAGAACACTGTTTATAGAACATTTGAATAGTAAATATTAGGAATAATATTTATGAAATGTGCGATCGTGTGTGATAATCCTAAATTTCAATGCATGTTTGTTATATGAATGTGGACTAGGAATATGATCATGTCGTGATAAATATAGATTTATTATATCTTGGGAAAGAATAATAAATGAAAGTGGAATTATCGATCGTCGTAACTGCAAGGATTGAATTAATTATCACAAGTCGAGAGTTGAAATTAAGAGTTCATTAGTGGAGTCGGAAATCCAATACATTCATCACTTTTAATCTAAACAAATATTCATTGTTCACATAGTTATAAACCTTAGCTAGATATAAACCAAAATATTTTGACACAATCACGAATTCACATATATCGAATACTCTAGAATTAAGCGTTACTCCCTGTGGGACAATAACTCTCTCATCACGATTATTACTTGCACAACGAACCCGTACGCTTGCGGGATTATTTCATAACACATGCGCAAGAAAATATCATGAATGAAACATGACAAGACACATTTGTGTTACTCATGTCCTTGACATCTGAGTTTGGGAATTTTGTCCAGAATTTCAGTTCAACTCAGTACCAGCAACTGATGTCAATGTTCTCAACTCACCTAACTTCAGATGTCAATCCTTGTGATCATCAGGGGAATAACTCTAATTCATATGCTACAGGTATATGATATTCAGTATCTATGCATCCTATATTGTCTTCAGACATTATTTAGATAGTGGATTCAGGTGCAACCAGGCACATTTGTCCTTATGCAACTGCTTTCACATCCCTGAAAGTTATTGAAAATTTGACTGTGACTTTGCCAAATCACAAATAAATTCCAATTAAACAGTCTGGTGAAGTTCTGTTAAGCTCAAATCTGGTGCTTCATGATGTTCTGTTTGTGCCACGATTCAAATTTAATTTGCTATCTGTTAGTGCCCCTCACATTTGACTCACAACTCAGCATCAATTTCTTTCCTGATCATTTCACTATCCAGGAAATCAACAACAAGAGGATGATTGGCAGGGGCGATCAAGTGCAAAATCTTTATGTCCTAGATACAAGATTGTTGATTTTTGATTCAATTGTTTCTGTAAACAGCATTTCAGTTCATGTTTGGCATAATAGGCTTGGCCATCCTTCTTTTAAGATGTTGGATAGTTTGAAATCTTATTTGCTTTGTGACAATATGAACTCGAATAAAATTAGTCCATGTTATGTCTGTCCTCTTGCCAAACAAAGAAGATTATCTTTTGATTGTAATAATCATCTTGCAAGCAATCCTTTTGACTTGGTGTATTGTGATATTTGGGGCCCCTACCATATCGAATCTTACTCAGGACACAAATATTTCCTAACATTGGAGGATGATTGTTCTAGATTCACTTGGGTTTACTTGCTAAAGCATAAATCTGATGCAACTTTGGTCATTCCAAGGTTTCTTAACATGACAGAAACTCAATTCCAAACAAAAGTAAATGCATTTAGAACTGATAATGCACCAGAGTTGGCATTCACTAATTTGTTTTGTGATAAAGGAATCCTACATCAATTCAGCTGTGTGGAAAGGCCTCAACAAAATTCAGTTGTAGAACGCAAACGTCAACATCTTCTAAATGTAGCAAGGGCTCTATATTTCCAATCTAGAATACCTATCAAATTCTGGACAGATTGTGTTTTGACAGCAACTTGTTTGATCAACAGGACACCATCCCCTCTGTTGAAAAATAAATCACCATATGCAGTCCTATATAACAAGCCAGAAGATTATTTCAATCTTGGTGTTTGGATGTCTGGCTTTTGCATCAACTCTACTGCTCATCGAACAAAGTTTCAATCTCGTGCTTCAGTTTGTGTATTCTTGGGATATCCAACAGGAGTAAAGGGGTACAAGTTATATGATATCAAGACAAAGTAAATCTTAATTTCTAGAGATGTTATTTTTCATGAGGACATTTTTCCCGTTCATAAATAGGGATGGCAAAAAAGCTCGCCGGCTCGGGCGGCTCGGGCTTGGCTCGGAAAAAGCCCGAGTTGGGCCCGGCTCGGGCTCGGTCCCA
>CAIGRP010112835.1:0-14364 GCA_903798385.1 Fraxinus cuspidata | reverse complement strand
AATAAATTATATTCAATTCACTTACTTCATCTTGGCCCAAGATGGAATCGAACACCTGATCATCTTCATTGTGCGGTGCGGTTAATTCACGCACATAACCATGAGCCTCCTCCTCTGAAGACGGTATCAACTCAATTATGACTTCAAGCTGGCATATCCACATTTCAACTAGTTAACGATCATGTGATCAAATTTTGGAGCTACACACAACATAAACGCAAATGTATTAACTCACTTGAGGGTCGTGGAGGAGAGCTGATAACTGTTTGCTAGTGGACATTCCTTTACTCGCCAATGATGCATCAGAGGGCAATGTGTTTCCTCTCGCCTCGTAAATCGGGTACCTAGGAGGGGATCAGTCTCATACACCAAGATCTGCAACACATACAATTATTATATTCATAATTATTATAAACAATATTTTAACGTTAATTATGTAAAACATTTACGTGCACTGTTAGGGGCAATCCATATGTATCGTACTTACGCATGGTCCCCTTCCACCTCGAGTGTGATCCAGTGAAAACGTGCACCATGTCCTCGAAACATATCCGGCCCCACGGATATATGTTGAAGACATCAAGATCGTCGACGATCTCCAGATGAAAGAGGTCTTCACAGTCTTACTGGGTGACATCGTTACATGCTCTCAATGATGTAGACCAGGCCGAGCTTCAGTCTGTCTAACATATGGTCACACCCCCCTGATCGCATCCATAAGCTGCGCCAAAAGCACCGTTCTCTGTCCCTGGAAGTAAGTCGCGTCCAAGTGGTACTCCATGATGTCAAAATTTAAATATTAGCATATCAGATAATGGAATACATCAAAATTTCAGAAAATTAAGTGAATTTGTAACAATTACATGGAAGAAAGAATTTTAAATTAAAAAATAAAAGCAAAAAAAATCATTTGCTAATTTCGTTAAAAAGAATATTTCATTTTGGTAATTATCAATTTAAATTTCTTCATTTAATTATATATATAAAAAATTTAAACAAAGGGAAATTATTAGAAGTAAGTAAAGGATATAAATATTATTTAATTAAATTTCAAAAAAATTAAAGATTTGTCTACAAAGAATATTTCATTAAAAAATTTAAATTAAAAAAATTTAAAACGAATAAAAAAGAATTTTCTAATTTGTTAAAATAGAATATTTAATTTGGTCGTTATCGTTTTAAAATTATATATATATACGTAAAGAATGTAATAATTTTGAAAAAAATAAAAGATTTGTTTACAACAAATTTTTATTTAAATAAATTTAAATTATTAAAAAATGAAAAGGAAAAAAATAAGAATTTGCTAATTTGTTTAACAATAATATTTCATTTTCGTAATTTTCAATATAAAAATTAAAACTAAAGGAAAATATTAAATTTAAGTAAACAATATAAATATTATTTTATTACATTTGAAAAAATTAAAGATAGTTTACAAAGAATATTTAATTAAATAATTTTAAATTAATTAAAATGTTAAAAGGAAAAAAAATTAGAATTTTCTAATTTGTTAAAAAATAATATTTCATTTACTTAATTATCAATATAAAATTATTTATTTAATTGTATATATTAAAACCGAAGAAAATTATTAAAATAAAAAATAATACAAATATTATTTAATTACGTTTGGAATACAAATATTATGTAATTAAACAAAATAATTATAAAAACAAAAAATGCATTAAACAAAACGATATTTAAAAATTAAATACATAATAGAAATATTTTTTAATATTCGAAAAATTAAATTTTTAATATAATTTAAAAAAAAATTACGTGGGACATTTTGGGCCGACTGCTGACCGGCTGTTGCTCCATTGCCGGAAATTGAGACAATCAGTAATACTCAAGTAGACCTACATATATACGAACAAATAAACTGAAAAAGGTAAAAATTATTCAAATTCCTTATATGAAAAACTCGATTTTAATCACAAAACTAACCTTTTCTTTCGCCGGTGACGGGGGTACTCTTTGTGGTTGTCGGCGCTGGTGTTTGATTGTCGGTTTCGTTGAATTTCGTGGTCGGTTTTGCTGTGAGAGTTTTGTTTTTTCTCCAAGTGGGGGTATTTTTGCCTTCTTGTTGGGTAAATTATTTTTTAACTTTTTTGTTATTTTTTATTCTATTTACTGATCACAGGTCAAAGTGGAAATATGGGGCAGTCAACGGGCCCTTCCCATTTATTTCCTCCAAAAAATCTGAGATCTTAAAACCCAAGGGGTCGAAGGACAGATCTCAAGAAGGAAATTGCAGTATGAAGTAAGAAGATAATCTAATCAAAGACAGGTATATAATTTCTTCTATTTCTTCAATTTTTTCCGCAACCCCTCTTTTTTTGTATTTTTTTTCCTTTTGGTATGGGCGAGAGGTTAATTCAAATCCCCGACAAAAATAGTATTAATTACAATAGGAAAGAAGAAAAAGAAACCGCAGAAAATGAAAATTGTTGACCTAAAAAAGTACTGCCAACAGATGTCGGACCCACTCGTGCATGTGTAAGCTAGATCTAACATGTAAAAGCAGATCAACGGTCAAGATCACTCCGAGATTGGATGTGAGAAAAGCTCAACGACTCAATACTTTTCCGTTCGGGTTCCGGCGAGATATCCAGGATACGATTGTATAATAATAATCAATCGTTAAGAACTAGATCTGAAATTGTTATGAACTAATGAGAGGATAAAATATATTGCTGTGAGTGTTGAAAGTTGCATTAGGACATGTTACATGGTGGGGGTATTTATAGTATTACAAATAAATTAATGACCGTTTTATCAAATTATACGTAGCCTCATCTCTTTGGTTGAGGCGTCACTTCCTAGCTATCACATTGGCCTTCCTATCTTTTCGAAGCAATAAATGCCCTTACATTGATAAGACAAGACACAAATTCACTTTCTACAAAGGTCACATAAATCATTCATGCAAAGATCTTCATAATGAGCAAATCCTTGCACGTAAGCCGTCACGAGCTGGAGAACCTCGGATCTAGGAGGTGTCTCAGAATTACTTGGGCCTTGACTGAACAATAGAGCCTCGGATAAGGGGCCTCGGAGTAGCACGACCTCAGTAAAAATAGAAGGAGGTAAGGCGATCGGTTGGATCGGGTCCCATATCTTAGTTTCGATGGCCACGTGGTAGTCCCTAGTAACGAGTCATAACAGTAGTCCCCAAAGTTCACGTGTGATTATTTATGTCATGCATGGACTTCAGCAATGATGTTGGACTTTAGTAATGATGTTAAAAAAGTCTTTGAAATTTGTAGTCTACCATACTAGTCCCCCAAGTCAAAGGCATAAATATTTATACTATGCGTGAAATTGATGGTTTAGAATTGCTCCACCTTTAAGATAGCTGAATTAGATTTGGACCTGAGGCAGAGAAATACTGAACTGTCGAGGCTCAATACTTTTGAAGATAGCTGAATTAGATTTGGAGCTGAGGCAGAGAAATGCTGAACTGCCGAGGCTCAATACCTTTGAAGATAGCTGAATTAGATTTGGAGCTGAGGTAGAGAAATGATGAATTGCCGGGGCTTGATACCTTTGAAGATAGCTGAATTTGTTTTGGAGCTGAGGTAGAGAATTGCTGAATTGCCGAGGCTGAATATTACATCAATTGGTTTTGATATTGGTGTGCATGATTGGGCGGATTTTGTATGTTTTCGAGGTGGAGCAGTTGTAACAATACAACTTCCAATGAACATACGGCCGTTACATTAAATGGACAATGATGGAAAATTATGAGCATGCGTAATTTGTGGGGAGTATTCACGCGCTGAGGCCAATGCGTGAATCCCACGAATCGATCCGAGACGTTGATATTATAAACTGTTTAAATTCTGTGGTTTGGATTGAACGCAAATTTGGGAGGCTCTGATTAAGCGAGCCTAGATCTAATGGTTGGAATTCAATCTCCTTTTTGTATAAAAGCCAAAATCTTTGTCATTTTAGAACTTTAGGGGCCGTTCTCTTTGTGTTTCAGTTTTGTGTTTTGAGTTTTGAATTTATTTTGTGTTTTGTGTTTTGAGTGTCCATTTTGAGATTTTTTAAAATGTGTTCTTTTTGGCATTTTGAAAAATTGTTTTGAAAACGCCCAAAACGCGTTTTGAAAATTTTAACTTGATTATAACTGAAAACACTCAAAACGACAAATTTTGGTTTTCTTTACAAATTTTTAACTTGTTTTCAAAAACGCGTTTTCGAAAATGGGAAAGAGAACGCGTTTTCGTTGTTTTGGAAAATCGAAAACAGAAAACGACTTGAAAATGGTAAAGAGAACAGGCCCTTACTTTTGCAAAATATTTTTTGAATTCTCTCAAGCTTTCTTTCAGTTTTTCGGTAACTGACCTCCGATGAGTCTCTTGAATCTTCATTTGTCTAGGTACTTTCTGGTGAGAAGGGGGATTTTCCCACATTTTTTCAAGTTTCTGTAACTTTTCTGCAACTTTTCAGACTCTTCTTTACATAATCATGTCTATCGAGGCGTCTATGGCCATTATTGTGGCTAGGTTTGGACGAAAGTCTGTGTTTGGGAGGTCAGAGGAGTATATCATGAGTTAGGAGCCCATAGACTATGAGGCAGATTGGGGGGATGCAAAAATCCCATCTTCTATAACCTCTTCCAAATTAGCCGAATTGAGAAGCACATATAGCTTTCCCCATTATATAGAGTTGATAGTTCTCGATGCCCATGAACGAGCCTGCTTTTCGAGGCAGGGTTGTGTGGCCATTTGTGAGTTCCTGCTTAAAGCAGAAGTGCATCTTCCTCTGCACCCCTTTTTTAGGGCGGTGTTGAGGAACTTCATGTTATCGTCCACCTAGATTTTGGCAAATGGGTGGAGCCAATTAGTTGGGGCTTACTTCCTTTAGAAGGAGATCTCTTTAGGCAAAGACAAGCCTCTGCATTTCTTTCAAACCGTTTTCCAAGCTCGAGTCGTCGGGAAGGATGACTCCAAGGGGTGGTACTATATCACCCCTTGGGGCTCATGATACCTTCGTAGTGGGGCTCCCCACCTCCATAAAAGGATTGAAAGAGTCCCAGTTCTAGGTTAAGGGCAGGTGATAGATGGTTGAGGGAGATGTTGTCCCAGCCTGTACTGTGCCAACCTAGTACTACTAAGCGCGTGAGTGACTCAACCATCAGTTTGTAATTTATGCCCAATTACTTTGTACTGATTATCTTTTGTATATTTACAAATTTCGGTTCGCGTTACGAACTTCACGAGGCTAAGTAGGATGTCATCGAATATATTTACAAAAGATATCCGAAGCACCGAAGCTTTTCCCATCTCATTGACCGAAGCCGCTATTTCATGTACTTCAGACTGATGGCCTCCAAAGGTTAGAGGCTTCTTTTCTTTTAAAATTTTATCTTCGTTTTGTAATTCCTAACTTTTTCCTTCTCATTTGCAGATAAATTTGCCAAGAAGGAGTATCCAATATCGGATATGGCCACCATCCTTAAGGCTACTGCCTTTACTGGTGCTAAGGCCCTGAAGCTCTCTTCCTACGGGGCGAAGCAAGTTAGGTCAAGGCTATAACGCCTTAGTAAGGATCAGGCTGAGAAGAGGAGGGAGGCTCCTAAGAAGGTCCTAACGGCTTCTGAGAAAGGAAAGAGGAAGGTAGATGGGCCTCAGAAGAAAAGAAAGCTTGTGCTAGCAAGCGAAACTTTTGCAAGTTTTGGGACCTCTGTGTCCCACTTCGGAAAGGGGGGTCCTCAGCAGTCAAAGCTTTTGGAATCCTCAATCAAGGCTGCTAAGGTGGAACAGGCTCGGAAAGCTGATGAAGAAGCAAAGAAGGGAACTCCTTCAGTTTTTGAGGCTCCGAAGAAGAGCCAAACGGAGAGGACTCCTGGGAAGTCTTGGAACTTTTTAGTGGGGAGGTATGACCCCATCGCCTTGACAGTCCTAGGGATGTTGCCACCTAAAGTTCGAGGCACTACAGAAAACTTCAATAAATTTTGGACTGAGAGGTGGCAGAATTATGTGTCCACCTGTGACGTGGTGGAGATGCTACGCTAGTGAGTCAAAGTGCAAGGGCCTTTGGAGTGGCCTTGGAATGTTAGGAAGTGTCGTCTGACATCCAAGGAGGAATAGGGCCTCGTACGAGAAGTTGGAGGCTGCTGAGGTCGAAACGAAGAAGGGAAAGGCCGAGGCTGAGGAACTGAGGGCCCAAAAAATGGAAGGTAAGGCCAAGCTAGCTTCTGCATTAGTTGAGATTGAAGCTTTAAAGAAAGAAGTATATGAGTCTCAGTGCGAACTGGCTTCCTTAACAAAGAATGTCGAAACTTCCAATACCCATCAGAAACTCACTGCTGAGGCTCTGGAGAGGCCAAAATACAAGCCAGTTCATAGAGAGCCAAATCAAATATTATGTAAAAGGGCTGGAGCTGAGGCTCAACAGGCTGGTGAAGCGGCTATGAAGAACTACATTGCCAACTTTCACTTGACTGAAGAGTACCAGGATTTCGCTATCTATTGGAGGAGCTTTGCCTACAATGATGTGGTAGGAAGAGTCAAGGAACTCTACCTTGATTTGGATGCTTCGGAGCTTAGGGTAGAATTTATCGAGGAAGAGGTTCCTTAGACCCCTGCTGAGGAAGCTATTGAAGAGGAGGTCCCTTCTGAAGAGGCATCTGATCAAGTAGCAATTGAAGCGCCTGCCACTGAGGCTCAAGCTTCTCCACCTCCTCAGTAGTAGTTTTAGGTTTAGTCAAATTTTGTAACGCATTTGGCCCCCTAATGTACTCGTCTTTATGTTTAATGAAAGTTTCTACAATTCCTATTGTTTACAATTTTATCATCTTTCCTTAAATTAAATAGACCTCCATAATGCAATAACTATGACGAACTGTTTCAACAAACTGTAATCTGGACCTCGTTCGAACTAAGCTTAACCAAGTGAACTGAAACTGGATTGAATTTAAACTGACTAATGTACCTTTAATTACTTAGGCTTTGAAACTTTACCTTGAACGAACAAATTAATACTAAACTTGGCTGAATTTTGGACTTCAAATAAATTGACATTGTCAAATAACTCAAAGTTTCAAAGCGACTTTAATTTTTAGCCTAGTGAAAGGGAGGCTTGTGATGTATGCCTCGGAGTTCAAACGAGGTGGTTCCTTTAGGGACTGGATTCTCTCCTTCGATGCGCCCACGCTTCCTTACATGGAGGATGATTCATCCATGCAAAGGCTTCTCCCTTGACGTTCAGCCTCATCAATGGGAGGCATGGGATGTACGCCTCGGAGTTCAAACGAGGTGGTCCATTTAGGGACTGGATCCTCTCCTCCGAGGCGCCCACGCTTCCTTACATGGAGGATGGTTCATCCATGCAAAGGCTTTTCCCTTGATGTTTAGCCTCGTCAAAGGGAGGCATGTGATGTGTGCCTTGACGTTCAAACGAGGTGGTCCCTTTTGGGACTAGATCCTCTCATTCGAGGCACCCACGCTTCCTTACATGGAGGATGGTTCGTCCATGCAATGGCTTCTCCCTTATAGTTCAGCCTCATCAAAGGGAGGCATGTGATGTGCGACTCAAAGTTCAAATGAGGTGGTCCCTTTTGGGATTGGATCCTCTCCTCTGAGGCGTCCACGCTTCTTTACATGGAGAATGGTTCATCCATGCAAAGGCTTCTACCTTGACGTTCAGTCTCGTCAAAGAGGGGCATGTGATGTGTACTTCGGAGTTCAAACGAGGTGGTCCCTTTTGGGACTGGATCATTTCCTTCAAGGCGCCCACACTTGACAACTATTCTTGAAACAAAGATTTTATTTATTTACAAAGGCTGGGGAAAACTTCCAGCAACAAGTTACATTCACTGGTAATACATTTGTAAATGCTCGACATTCCATGGATGTGGTTAAACCTTTTCGTCCATGTCTTTGATCTAGTAGGTACCGGTCGGATCTCTCTTTTAATACGGCAGGGTCCTTCCGAATTTGGTCCAAAGGTGTCTACTCCTGGCTCCTTGGAAGACAAGAACACTCTACGAAGTACCAAGTCATTTACCCATAAGGACCTTTTATTCACCTTGGTGTTATAGTACCGGGTTATCTTCCTTTGGTATGCTTCCAACCTCAACTGAGAGTCATTCCTTTTTTCTTTGAGAAAATCGAGCTCACACTTGAGGAGCTCGTCATTTGATATCTCGCTGAAGTGTATCCTTCGGGGGAAAGGCAGTCCCACCTCTATCGGGCTCACAGCCTCGGTACCGTAAGTCATTAAGAAAGGAGTCTCGCCAGTTGGGGTTCTACTTGTAGTTCGAATGGCCCACAGCACCTATGACAACTCATCCACCTAAGCTCCCTTGGTCGTGTCAAGTTTTTTCTTCAGAGTGTGTTTTATAGTTTTATTCACTTCCTCGACCTGCCCATTAGCCTGGGGTAATGAGGAGTAGAGAAGTGTTTCTTATAAGTGTTTCTTAATTCCCAGCTCTTTACATAGGTCTCTCACCTTTTTGTGTCAAATTGTTTCCCGTTATTTGAGACGATCGAGTGAGAAATTTAGAATCGGCATATGATGTTCTTCCATAGAAATTTGAAAGTATTAGCTTTCGTGATCGTTGCTAGAGGTTCGGCTTCTACTCACTTTGTAAAGTAATAGATTGTTACACGGTGGGAGTATTTATAGTATTACAAATAAATTAGTTACCCTTGAATCAAATTACATGTGGCCTCATCTCTTCGACTGAGGCGTCATTTCCTAGCTATCACCTTGACATTCCTATCTTTTCGAAGCAATAAATGCCCTTGCATTGACAAGACAAGACACAAATTCACTTTCTACAAATGTCACATCAATCATTCATACAAAGATCTTCATCATGAGCAAATCCTTGCACGTGGGCCATCACGAGCTGGAGAGCCTCGGATCCAGGAGGTGCCTCAAAATTACTTAGGCCTCAGCTGAACAACAGAGCCTCGGATAAAGGGCCTCGAAGTAGTACGACCTCGGTATAAAAGAATGAGGCAAGTCGGTTTGGTTGGATAGGTTCCCATAGCTTAGTTCAATGATCATGTGGTAGTCCCTAGTAACGAGTCATAACAAAAATGATTGTAATAAAAAAGAACAGAAAAACAATGTCATTTGTAAATCGAGTTTGTGGGCAGATATGTTGCCAGAGCTGTTAGGGGAGGTAATACGGAGATTAGAGGTATGTAACCTGTTAATGATTTTCTATTGAACTGATTTTAGTTCATTTATATTTAATTGATGATTCTACCTTGTATAATTTCTTTAGACTTGGGCCAAGTTTCTTGTTATAAAATGAAGCATATGCTTGTACATGCCAACATCGTTCATGTGGAAATATTCAATAGGAAAATTACTGGAGTATTCTGCAGTAGTTGATTAACTGAAAGCATCTGGATATGTGATTTGGGCAAAAAGATTCGGTGGTTATTAATTGTTTTTTTTTAGTTTTCTATGTTATTTGCTTTCAAAGTGTTTCATTGTTGTTTAAAAATATGTGATATCTTTAAAACCTTATCCGTACTGAACCAAAAACTTTAGAAATTGTGTTGGCTGATGCTCTAACTTTCTTTTATGCTGGAGCCAGGGACTCGGGAATGTCCATGTTAGTATCTTACAAAGCATGACAAGAAGAATGCTATCTTTTACCTTTATCTAGCTCTTTCACCATGTAAGTAAACCTTTGTTGGAATTTTCCAAGATAAATTATAAATTGAAATTTCCTTGCGTAATTGATGATATTCAATCATTTTCTATCTGGTGAAGTGACCAAGTAAAACCTTAAAGTTTAACATCTATGGTTAGGAGGTTCATTAAAAATCTGTTGGACCATTAGTCTTAAGATATCTCGTGAGTAGAGACATCGTGTTTGATGTTCGCTAAGTATCTTCACTTGGTCTATTAATTTTTCTTCACTTATTTTACCGCAGTGACTTTTGAAAGCCATATAACAAACCTTAGTGACTATTTTGAATGCCATAACAAATCTTTGTGGTACCATTTGAAATATTATAGCCCAACTAACACTTTAAAAGAGTCCTTCATACCATTTTTTTAAAAACAAATCTCATTAATTTTTGTCGTGCAGCTTCAGTGTTTGGCCAGCATCTGAAACTGGAGTCTTTGCATACTATAAATGGAAAATCAAATATGATCCAATGTAGGAGAGAATTTGCCATTTGATCACTTTCTAAAATCACTTTTGTTATGTGATTTCAGAGCAGAAAAGCAAGTGTAGGCGATACAATTTATTTTACATGTAAACTGTAGGAATCTTTTCTCCTGGTCATCCCATTGACTCCCTCAATATAACCTCTGAACACGATGCACTCGAGCTTCCAGACAAGGTAGAAGCTTAAATGCAGACGTGAAGATGTAAGACATGCTTAGCTCACTCGAAATTATCATGGACAAGGTTAAGATCAGATGTTTGATATTCGTGGAAGTGATAAGAATCATCTCTGGGGAAAAGGGATGTATGTTTGTTGTTTTATTTGAAGCAAATATATCCAGAACTTTCATGATTTCTGGTCATGATTTGCTTCACTTGATGATAATGCCTTTTCTAAGGAAACCATCATAGCCTACAAATGTCGTCTTGTTCTTTCCTTATATTAGTAGCTCCTAAAATATGTCATTTACATTTTGCACGTCTGCACTATAGAGCGATGAACAGTTTCGATAGGTTTTAGATAAGTTATTTGCTTTCAAGGCATGACAATATATCCAAATAAAATTGATGCTTATCCTCACTATCTCTTATCTTTGTTTACAGGATGATTCATATCTTGGAAGTTACATTAGTGGTGTAGACTTCGTAAGTGATCAGTACTATGATCTACTAATATAAGGAAAAAAAGAAGACAACATTTATAGGCTATGATGGTTTCCTTAAAAA
This sequence comes from Fraxinus cuspidata, assembly GCA_903798385.1. Taxonomy (NCBI): domain Eukaryota; kingdom Viridiplantae; phylum Streptophyta; class Magnoliopsida; order Lamiales; family Oleaceae; genus Fraxinus; species Fraxinus cuspidata. Next base: position 3,482 of record CAIGRP010112835.1, on the reverse strand, counting down.
ATGCACCAACATCAACTGAAGCAGTTCGTGAACGTCAAGTGCAATATTTGCTACACCTAAATTCTGATCTCTCGAACTCCTACCAAAATCAGTGGATTCTGTGTGTTTAAATTGTACTGGGGTTAAATATTCATTGCAGTTCATGACAAAGATAGAATCTTGCATAATATATTTTCATCATGATTTTTACCGTCATGTTCAATCGATTAATCAACAAGTGCAGGAGCTTTTATTATTACATTCCTATGGTTTCTTTCTTTTGGGCTGGCTCTTGTAGTGTTTTTGATACAAAAGGTTTGCACAATTCGAGGTTGTGCACCTTCTAAGCAGAAAGAGAAGAAGAGAATTAGAGAATTTAGAATTTGCTTGCCCTCATTCATAAACACATATATATAGCGTGAGGAAGGTTATGCCATCTTGCCTCACAATAGGACATCTGTCCAATTGGTTAAAACAGAATAAAAACTAGAATGGAAATGCTAATATTGACATTCCTTCAGCCACATGGGTGGGTTACGTGTCATCTTGGCTGACATGGGATCCTCTTCAGTTGTTGGTGTGGCCAGAGTTCCCGTATCATCCCCCAACCCTTCAGACTCACATTGTTCTCAATGTCAAAATTTGGGTATAGAACACTGAACTCATCAAAATGAATCCAAGAAGCATCTTCTAGCAACAAATCGTCCCATTACACTAGTAGCTGAAGCTTGATGTGTTTCCCATCATGCACATGTCTGGTTCGAAGAATGGCAATGGGTTCAATGATAGGATGATTGTTGACTATAGTAGAGGGCAGTGGAGCAACATGGATGTTGGTGTCCTGTTTATATGGTCTCAAAACTGATACATGAAACACAGGATGCAGCTTTGCATGTTCTGGTATCTGGACTCTGTATGTCACTGGACCTATTTGAGCCTCAACCAGAAATGGTCCATAGAATCTTTTGTTGAGTTTGGTGAAAGGTTGTTGAGCTAGTGTGGTTGCAACTTTATTAACACCAAATCGCCAACTTGAAAGTGTTGTTCATGCCGGTGTTTATCGGCCCATTGTTTTATATGGTTCTGTGCGTGTCGCCGATGAACTTTCAATTCTCGTAACAATTGATCTCTTCTTTACAATGTCTCCTCGACAGCTTCTACAACGGTGTCTGGATGTGAGCACGGTATCAGATTAGGCGGGGAACGACCATAAACTAACTGGAATTGTGTGGTCTTGATTGATGAATGATATGCCATATTGTAGGAGTACTCTACTCAAGACAAATACTTGTACCAATGGGTGGGGTGATCAAAAGTGAAGCTGCAAAGATATTGTTCCAGTCCTCTGTTGGTGACCTCTGTTTGACCATTCGTCTGTGGGTGGTAGGCACTGCTGTACATCAACTTAGTTCCACTGAGTCGGAATAATTCCCTCCAAAATTTACTGATGAAAATAGGGTCCCGATCACTGATTTTGTAGAAGGGATACCGTGCAGTTTGCAAACATTCTGAACAAAAATTTCTACTACTTTTATGGCAGTAAAACCAGTTGGGAGGGCCACAAAATAGGTATACTTGGACAGTCGTAAAACCATGTGATAGAGGTCGTCCTACTATGAAGTCCATCGAAAGGTCTTCACATATTCTGATTGGAATCTTAAGTGGTTTCAAGGTACCTGCAGGAGCTAATGTCTCATACTTTGTTTGGTGACACACTGGACAAGTTTGGACATAATGCTTAATATCTTCCTGCATCCGGGGCCATTCAAAATGTGACTGTACCCTAGCTATTGTACGGAGAATGTCGTTATGTCCCCCAATACGCAAGTCATGTAGGTCCTGAATGATTTCCATCTTGTGGTTGGACTCCGAACTTAAAACAATCTGACCTTTATGCCAAATCAACCTTTGGTGTATCTGATGATGGGGAAAACTTGTTCCATCATGATTAATGGCTTGCTTTAATTGAACAAGGTCTGGCAACTGAAGGTCTCGTGCTTCAATTTTTCCAAAAGCAAACTAGTCTGATGCGTCAGTGTCAACAACATGGGTGACCTTTCAAAATTATCACTCTCATCATTTTTCCTGGACAGAGCATCAGCCACGCGGTTATTGATCCCTGGATGGTAAAGAATTTCGAAGTTAAACCCAAGTAGTTTAACTAAGAATCTTTGCTGCTCCGGTGTTTGGATCGTTTGTGTCATCAATTCTTTAATGCTCTTTTGATATGTTTTAATAAGAAACTTCATGTCCAGTTGTTGATGGATAAAACTGAGGCCCAATTAAATGGTCCAAAAACGGGAGCCCAAGTAGGAAATTCAAAGGATGGGCCCAAGAGAGACCATGAAGAGTCCTAAGACAGTACTCGGAATAGAATAATTATCGGAGACCCAACATCTCCCAAGCTTATAAGTCGCTCAGAATCGGGTGAGCATTATCGTCCAAGCATGCAGAACGCCCAAGCAGGAAGAACTCCCAAGACCCAAGCAAATATAGTACCTTTATTTAAAGTGACGATTATGAAAGCAGTTTTATTCCACGATCCAAACGCTACAGTCATGAGTGGTTAAGTGTCAAGAAATATAGCAGCAGTTAAGAACGGTTTTAGCATATCATCCATCATGGAAGAAGTGGGTGTTACAAAACGATAAGCATCCATTAGTGACAAGTCATCTATCATGGAGAAAGTGGGAGGTTACTGGGCGATAAGCAGTTTTCCAGCAGTTTCTCAAACAACATTACAAGGAAAAACGGTNCTAAGTTCAGTTTACTTGTGCCCCTTGGAGGCATTTCACTTCTTGTAAACCGTGATCTTCGCAAATAAAGCACCCTTGTTAGGACTTTGTCTCGAGAGGTTGTTGTTCCTTACACAATCGTTTGAACCTTCTTTTATTTGTTAGCAAGGACCAACTCTCCACGCGAAACAATTTGGCATGCCCAGTGGGACAGTTTGGTGTTTGAAGATACAACAAGAGAAGCAATATGCCTTAGAAGAACTCTGATAAGGAGCCTGCAAGCCAACGAATAGTCCAGTCCGTGGTCGAATGATATGAGGAACAGCAAAATACCCCACAGTCAGAAGGACAGAATCAAAGTCGTTACAAACCCATGACATAAGTGAGCCCTCGAACCATGCGTGCATTGCTTGGTGAACTCACGTAAGTTGTTGTAGAACAGGTAAACTTGCAAATGTTCATAATTTTGAAAAGTTTACCCAAAATGGGAATGTGCATTATGACAATATGGCCAAACAATTTAACACTTTAAATGAGATTATGAATAAGTTAGTAGGCTAAATATGTCAGCCAGTAATGTCAAGCATAGGAAATCACTTTCAAACTAGGACAATTGTGGGGCCTAATTTCCCGATCCTGGGTCCGAGTCCAGGTTTAGAACCACTTGTGGGGCCATTTACTTCCAACCAAGGGGATAGTGGAACAGCAAATGTGAATAGTGATAGTGGAATACCAAACTTGGGAGGTAACCCAAATGTTAGGGACAAT
>CAIGRP010112831.1:0-22575 GCA_903798385.1 Fraxinus cuspidata | reverse complement strand
AACTTTTCATGCGTAACCTGAAACACTAAACCAATAATATCAGTACGTTCAGGAAAACAAAATGAAGATTCTGTCTGAAGTGACCGTCGCCGGAATCCTCCCTATGGGCCGCCGGCGCCGACACTATCTCTACGCGTGGGCCTCACGCGTCGCCGGCGACCACCACGCGCCTCACCCTCAACTGCTCCACCACGTGCAGAAGCCTCATGTGGTGTTCATTTCACCAACCGGCCACTGGTTTGGCTTTAATTTAAGATTGCAGGTCCGATTTCGGGGAGAAAAACTGGGCAGTTTTTTCACCAGTTTTCTGCCGGTTTTCAACTCGATTTTTGGTCGATTTCTGGCCAGAATTTCACCACCAACCAAGCTCTGATGCCATTTGTAAGGGCTATGGACACCACATATCTCCACNTTTTTGGTCGATTTCTGGCCAGAATTTCACCACCAACCAAGCTCTGATGCCATTTGTAAGGGCTATGGACACCACATATCTCCACATTGGTATGATATTATCCACTTTGGGTCTAAACTCTCATGGATTTGCTTTTGGGCTTTACCCCAAAAGGCCTCATACCAATGGAGATATTTATCCATCATTATAAACCCATGATTCTCCCCACTTCTAACCAATGTGGGACTTTGGTCGTATATCCAACAGATCCATTATATGTACTCTGGATATGGAGTGCAGAGAAAACAAAGTAAAAAAGGTACAAAATGAGCCATAAACATTTATATAAGCGGTCCCTTCAATTCAATTAGTTGGATCAAATCAAGATCGATCACAACCATTTAACACGTCATTTAATCATGTTCATTGAATGCAAAGATGCACGAACCTCTATTCAAATGAACGCTCAAACCGCACCGTGCCCTTCACGCACGTGGTAGCACGTCGCCTCATAATTGAAACGCCTTACACTTCTAATCATTATGATAACGTGCTGCCATAGTATCATCTTGAGAACATTCAAGATCATCAATATCAACGCAAGTCCCCTCACCTTGTGCCTCATTCCACCTATTAGCTTGGCCTTGATGATATAGGCCACTACTAATCGCTAGTCTTCGTGCCTTGTCAATATCACCTCAGAAATGGGACTATTGTACTATGGCTTCGATAATAGACTCCACCTCTACATTAATGAATTACCTCTGCACCTTCCTCTTCTAAGCATACAGTTTTCAAATCTAACAATATTCAATTCTCTCATATAAATAATTAAGACCTTGGATTGTTGTTGCTCTGCTAGATTTGAAGGACAGTATAGGGATAATTGAAGAATAACTGTATGTATGTATACTTGGGGGATTTTCAGCAACTGAAGATTTGGGAATAAAACTTTTGTTTGCAGATGGGGGATTCTAGGTTCCAAATGTATTTTCACTGGCTCAAAAATCACAGGATGAAATCAGAAATCAAAGAATTGAACATTTAAGCCTTGAATGAATTTTAAAATGAACATGTAAATCCTATTGACTGTATCTTCTGTGATCATATGATCAAATGTTGTACTACACAGTTCTAGTCTGTCAAGAAGAGAGGATCCAGATTGCTCTTAACGGAACAAGAAAAGTTCACTAGCTCTAATGAGCTTTCTGCACAGAAAAATGGCAGGCTACGATGTAATGGGCTTAAACTTTAAACTTTAATTGGGCAGCGGCCGCGCGAACGCAGGCCCCCCTCTATCACAAATTATAACATAGGCTCCACCACTTGGGCCGACCTTAGACGGACACCCCTCCTAAGTGCAATAGAGGTTGCCAATCTAGGCCATAGGACTTCTTGATCGCCCATTGACCTCGTCCAGGTAAGTTTGGAGCTTGTAGTCATACCTTCCTAATATGTAGCTCACTAACCCAACATTCAACAAGTTTCCTACCGATGTGGGATAAATGAATGTATACTTTTGTAGCTTATTGTCTATGAAGCTTTGGTTTCAGGTTGATTAAGCCCAGTTAACTGTACTGTACTTTAATGTAGCGAAAGAGGCATTGACTACAGATAGAAAGAGATTATGCTAATAAAAGAGCATGCAGCTGAGGAAAATAAACAGCTAGAACAATACAAGTATAAATGATATAAAAATATTCGATAAATTGATTAACCACAGGCATAGTGTGATATGTATTTTCAATAGCCTAAACTGCATGCTTTCCAATTATTTTCAGTCTGGTCCATAGCAAAATACATAAAGCACTGACTAAGGATTTTTCTTGAATCGTTAATCTATTGCTATTGTTGTTGTTTTTTTTTCTTCTTGAAATTAAACTCTAGTAGATTCTATCTTTAATTTCTCTAATACAGGTTTATGAGGTTCAAACAACGAGATATAATTTAATTCAGTTGATGCTTTAAATGCTTCCCTTCGAGTAACAATCTCTGGAGCTGTTGCATGCTCGTAAATTTCTGATTTGGAGTCAGAAATATCCGTAGAATTGATTGAAGCAACTGCTTTAGCCCATTCCCGAATCCTTTTTTTGATGGAATTAATATCAGCAGCCTTTTTATTATCTCGAAAACTCAGATTATCTTCCTCAGCTACGAGATACGATGGTAGCTGTAATTCCAACTCACTTAGATCGAGATTGATGCCACATTCTGTGTAATTCATGCCAGCCATTGCCAGAGCTTCGATAGACATGTTTGCCTCTCAAAATTAAGATAGTAAAATCTGTACTTCCTTGCTTAAATTTGTGTAAAATTTGAAGGTGACAACTGACGAGCTAGTATTCTGGTTATAAAGCAATTGTAGCAAGGTTACGAATTATATAGGACCTACCTTTTCAACTGTCACCTTAAATTACAGTTAGATTTTTAATGAGGAAAAGGAATTGGCACTCTGTTGCATGTGATACGATATAAAACTATACCCGTGCTCTCAAAATGAAAAGTAAACTACATATAATGGAAGACTATATTTCGTGTATCCTCTAACATATTGTCTCCTTTTTATCTAATTATAAATTATATTAGGTTCTTCCCAACTATAATCCTTGTTTTTCTTTAGAGATTGTCTCTTTAGTTGCAGACTTATTTATTTAAACTATGTCTGCAACACGCAGCTCACATATAGATTATGTTTATTGTTTTATCAAACATTTGAAATGTATGTAAAATATTTATGCATAAATAGTATCGAGACATGATATAGGGACCTCTTCTTGCAAGGTTGATATAATACAAGCCTAAAATTTTAATGATGCAACTAAGGATGTGGTCATATAATTTACGGAGAACACGTATGACCTAGTGACCTTACCCAGAAGGATATGTAGCCATGATGCAATTGGTGTGACATTTTGTGCAACGACGATTGGAACTCAAATTTCTTTTTCGCCTAGGACAATATGCGGAGTTGCAAACCTATGATACTTAGGATGCAATATATTGACATAACCGAGTTTCACTGATGAGCAATTGGAATGAGGCCACGTGTCAAACATCTTGAGAGCTTCCACTCATTTCAATCAATACTTCGATATTCACACTATACAAGTATAAACCCCCGACTCCCATTTTCCTTCTCCGTTAGTGTCGCTCTCAAACCAAATATGTATTTTACTGTCTATTTGATGACTTGAGCATTGGCCTTTCGTGTTTGGAGAGGCTCCGATCTTGCGTCCTTAACCCGTGGGTTCCAAGTGCCTAAGTAAAATACGAGTGGAGGTGGGATTTGTTGATGTACTCAATACCGACCAAATTAGAAGATCAACACTTTGTATGGCTTTTAAATTTTCCGTCAAGATAGTTTCACTTTGCCTCTTCAAGCATGATTTGCAAGTCCCTGACAAAATCTTGTTTTTGAGATCACCAAACATATATATTTGTTTTGTACTAATATTCAATTTTAATTTTTTTTCAATTTAGGCATACTACATATTTACCCAGTTTAACCACGGTGTTTGGTAAAGTGAATAAAACCAATGGTTAGCCCCCACATGACTCACATGTACGACACGATGCTTGTTCATTTAGCCCCTGTTCGAGCCAAATTATTTTTCTCATTCTCATTTTTTATTCATTTTCAACCGCACATTCTTCAATAAAATAATATTTTCCATCACATCAATAACTTTTCCTTCTTTTTCAACCACATATTCTTCGACACATCAACAGACAGAAAATTCTACGAGCAGTAGTCTTATTAATTATGCCAATCCAACATATAGAAAATCAATTTAGAATTTCATTTTACAGAATAAATATTAATGACCAAATCTCAATTTTACATGAAAACAGTACATTTCGTGAAATATCAAAAGATGCATTTCAAACAACAAATCTACTATTTTACATTGATTCGAAGTGGATCATTGAGTAAGAATTTGTTTAAACTCCTCTAATAAAACAACTAACGAAGCCCCCTCCCTACAATAATGAACAGGTAAATGCAAGCTGCATTCCTGGTCTGAAATAATTGAAGAATTATGCGTAAATAAACAATGGACCCAAAACTACATAAATTGATCTATGATTCTCTGTAGCAATTCCATGGATATCCCCCTTAATTAGTGATGATTTTCTTTCCACTTTGAGAAGTTTCTGATTGATTCTGGAGATTATGCAAACGAGGTCCAATGGAGAGGCTGCAGCCTATTGTTCTCCAGGCTTGTTCCTCGTCATCCTCATTTTCAGACAACAAATGAGGTGGTGGCAGCTCAAAATCCGCCTTGTCGAGATCTTGGAAATATACGTTAATATTATGGTAATCTGCTCCTGACATTGCCAAAGCTTCAAGTGAGATCGACATAGGTAATTAATAGAATGATAATTGAAGAATATATGTACGTACGTATGTATACTTGGGGCGTTTTCAGAAACTTAAAAGACTAGGTGTTCTCCTCGGAAGAAAACTTGGTTTGCTAATGAAGGATTTCTTTGGTTTCAAATGAGCGAAATATATATACATACGAGTCTGTAGAAGAAAAGATCAACTTGTTAATTTTAACTGCTCAAAAATCACAAGATGAAATCTGAAATCAAAGAGTTGAACATTAAGCGTTGAATGAATATTAGAGAGAATGAATTTTAAAATGAACATGTTAATCAACTGCTCGTGAATATGATTGACTTACTAATTACAGATAAGAAAGAGAGTATGAAAATAAGCTATTATGCAGTTGAGGAAGATGAACTGCTAGAAGCATAGAACAATACAGTATAAAATCTCTTTTATATATAAAAAAAAAATTGAGACAATAATAAAAATACCCTTCACCTTTTCGACAATATCAAAGGCACTCTTCATGTTTCAAAAATATTACTAACTTTCCATATTTCAAGATTTGAGTATCACATGCATCTCTGATCACTTTTTGGGTCATATATATCATCTAAAATGCCCTTGCGAAGAAAAATGTGAATTTTTCTATGATAATTTGCAATTTTAATTTCTTGTATGTAAAACTATAAGAATTTAAATTGGCGTGATATATACAGAGCTTGTTCGATGTAGTTTAAATTTTAATAATATATATTTACTTATAACATAATCATAATTTAAAAAAAAAAATTGAAGGTTTAGAATGTTTTGATGAACAGACGTATGCAATGTTAAGCTACATTTTACTTTAAATTGTTATTTTATAAGAACAACCATGTTTATATGTAACATCTAATCTAGGTTTTTATGAATAAAAGTACGAGTTTTTATTTGAGCTTAAATTGTTAATATTTAAATTATGTATACATAATATATGTAAGTAATTAAAAACTTTAAATCATTTATTATAAAATTATTCAACAAATTTTATGTTTTTAAGAGTTTGTTAAGGAGAGATGATTTATAGTGAAAAAGATTTTTTTGAAGACTTTGTAGATAATAAGTGAAAAGTTATGAGTTCAAGTGAAAAATTATTTTATTGAGAGAATTAGCTTTAAAATGAGTTTAAGAAGAAATAAATTTTGAATAAGTTGTGCGAAACAATGGTAAATTTTCACAAATAAGCATATTTAGAATTGTGAGTATTATGTAATTATTAAAGAGAACAAATTAAATTTTAATTAATTTTAGAATAAAATTATCTTTTTTTTTTCTTTATAAAAGCATTTTAGGTATATCTACCTCATATTAAATAAGATATAGTTCAAAAAGTGGTCATGGGTGTATGTGATACTCCAATCTTGAAATATGACAAGTTGGTGAAATTTTTGAAACCGGTGGAGCGGTGAGAGATGTCTTTCGTATAGTCTCTAATTATTTTCCTATGTCTTGATTAATAAACTATTAAAATGTAGATATAAGCTTGGATGTGATTCATCAATATAAATATATTGATTGTTGATGCTTGATGAAATATTTTGGATTATCAGAACCAAAAGTGGGTGTCTCTCCTCGTTTTCCATCTAGTGTGAGAATTAATCCCTTTGAAAAGATGAAGATGTAATTTTGTATGTAGGCAAGGATAGAGAGAGAATACCTTCATTTCGTCCCAATGCCATGCTACATTCGAAGAGGATATAGAGAACATGACATTATTTGATTTTATTCAATTTAGCCACACGATTTTACAAAAGATAATTGATCTTATCGTAATAGTGTGATCATATTTCATTGAGGGCGTCAGTCAAATGCTTCTAGATTGACTAGTATAGATTGTGGGTATTGATCTCATATTGGTAGTAGATAGCAATGAATACTATTGAAATCACCCCTCAACCCTGAGCAATACTCTAAAAATTATCAATGTGTGTCCTCTCTTCGCTAACACCTAAATCACTTATCTAGGTCACTTACCTCAATCTCAATATTCCATAGGTCAAGTTGGGGGTCTTATGTAAGGATGAACTACTAAGGGGTCTCAATGAAAAAATTCTTATCAGTATCATTTGAGTTTTCTTGAAATTCAAGACCAATTATAATTTCATCTTTTGACCAAAATTGGTCACAAATTCACTTCATAAAAATGCAATTTCCTATTATATGGAATGTGATATATGTTGCAAATGTAATGCTTCAGGGCACAATCATCGAACATTCGAAGAACAATCACGTCACAATCAATGAAAAAATAAGGTAACAATCATAAAATAATAGTAGAACAATCGAGTCGCAGTCAAACTTGGTCAGTTTATAATAGAAAAATAGGTCACAATAATAGATTAATCAAAGAATAATGAGGTCACAATCAAACATGGTCGTAGTAGAAAACATGGTCATAATCATAAAGTAATCGAATAACAATCAGATCACTATCAGAAAAAAAATTCAGGTAACAATCATAGAATAATTGAAGAACAAAAATGTCACAATTAAAATAAAATCAGGTCACAATCCAAAATCAGAGCATATTCAAAGAATAATAAAACATCAGGTAACATCTATGATTTAACATAATGAAGATAAAAAAACACCTAATAACTTCAAAATACAACGTACCCATGAAATGAAACTTCCATAAAATGAGTATTAAACAAAAAATTGTTTTACCTTCTTGGAAGCAGATTTTCCATGGACGCAGAGCTTTTGAATTTTTTTTGGTCGAGTTTCTTTATGGGATTTTGTTCTTTTTCTTTCATTGTGACTTTTTTCAACCTTATCTATTTTTTTTAAATGCGATTCATGATTTACACCCCTTGTTAGCACCATCTTGTAGTTAAATTTATATAGATTTATGGTTAAAAAAAGTTCGAAATATTTAATAGTATGCTGAACATTAGGAAATGAGAAATTACGAGTGGTACGAATCAGTTGAAGTAGGATCTATAATCTGCCCATCAATGGATGTGGTAGAAGGAGGGTTTTGAAAAGTTTCGAATAATTTTTCTCCCTCACTGTAGTGATAATGACAGTAAAATAGCTTAAATTAATAATTATTATATTATAAATTATTAAATAATTCAATTACAACCTGATTTTTGAAATAATAAAGTTAAAGCCTGCTTATTGTATTTGAAAGTTGAAAAGACATGCATGGGTGTAATATTTCCCGTGATTTTATATCGATTGCTCGATCGATCATTTAGTGTGTGAGCAGCTCAATGCTATTTGGATTGAGATGGAGATCTATGGTTTAGACAAGCCCATTTATACTTTGGGGCTTGATCCAATTTTTACATATTCACTTGACTCTCGTACTACTCGTCACATTCTCTCAAAACATGCTGCCTCTCTTCGATTTTTCTTCTCTGGTTCATCTTTTTCAAAATGACTAAGACTGAAGATACAGTTAGTAAAACAAGTTGAAAATGCATAGATTTTATAATTTAATCTAAATTAAAAACTTATCTTCCAGACCCCGGGCAGATTTGTAAATTATGTCATACAAAAAATTGTAATTTTAATTTACATAATTATAGTGCATTGTTTTTGTTGTTGATAATCATGTTTACTCAAACTAGAAATTGCGGATTTAGAACGCTACCATAATTGTAAACTGGTATTGGTTGGGGCTTTCCTTGGAGAAGAAAAACCCCTTCAAAAAGTGAAGTATGCTGCTTAATTGCAGCAAGCACACGGTATTCTTTAGTAAAAGGCGAAAGAATAGTTCGCTTTGTGCTCACTACACAGCTCCATGATTTTGAATAAGTTGCTTGGGCTCCTAATTTTAAAGTAGCCGGTTCTTTCAGCTAATCTGTCATTAAGCGATGTGGGAATATTATCATTAGTACAATAATTAAGTCTTAAGATTTTTCTGGAGATATCAAAGAAATCAATCAGACCTATACAATAAGTCAATCCAAGACTGTACAATTATTTTCAGCTCTTATGTAATCATTATTTAATTTATATCTTTATGCACTTAATGATTCTTGGTAATTAGTGGGGCAAATAGATCATTATTATTGTTTATTGTTTTCTTGAAAATAAGAACTAAAGCTTATAATTCCTGGTTAGTTGATTATTTAGCCCATGTTTGGTTTAGATAAAAATAATTTTTTAATATATTTTAATAAAAGTCGATGGAATGTATGGTTGAAATTAACCACTAATTTCAACTTAGATTTTAATTCAATTTTTTAGCTTAACCAAACAGGAGCTTAATAAATACTTGAAACTTTGGTAGTTTCTTCGACGCTCCCCAAACCTTGATTTAAATTTGATATTTTTTCGGATTCGGTGGCCCTATTAATAGTCGGCATTTGTCCTTTTTCTTGCTTTTGATTTCTCTAATTCAGCTTTTAAACCAAGTTTAATTTTCAACATTATGAACTCATAAAACTCACGGTCATAACGTGCAATGCATGAGAAAAGCAAAGGATATTCATGCCCACAATTAATGCAAACAGCACGGGATTAATTGGTGGCCCGTGGAGAAGAAGTATTATCTATATATCAGCACATACGTCAGGGAAGATGACTTCAAATCCATCTAGAACAAAATTGGTATCCCTGTTTAATTGTACTTAGATACTTTTCTAAGAAGTTAGTAACACGAGCTATCCATATTGAATTATACTTCGTTTATATCGTGTTTCACCCCTTTATAACCCAAATAATGACACGAGTCCCAACTCCCGAGCAAATAACTAATGACAAATTAGACTTGGAAGCATTGAGCGTTGGGTGGATAAAATGTGGAAATATCTTATCTAAAAGTTTAAGCGTTTAGAAAAAATATTGAAAATGTTATTCTTCACTCAAACGAATGTTTCATCTCTTTTGTCTTCACTCAACTTCAAAGATGATCAACACGAAAAAAACATGTAAATTGACCGACAATATTTGGGGGTAATGTAACTTATCATGTACGGTTATTAGACATTCATTTTTGGTTCCGAATATTTACTGCTGAAATATCATAATAATGCCCAATCGCAACAAAACTATCATTTTACAGTAATCGGAATAAGAATTTGTATGAACTACTCTATAATACAACATCTGACTTCGATAAATTCTGATGCCCAAAAAGCACAATAAATGCATTCTCGGTCTGAAATAATTGAAGAATTACACGTAAAATAAAAACTGCATAAGTCCATCTGTGATTCTCTGTAGAATATTTTCCTATAAACACCATGGATATCACCTTTAATTAGTGGTGGTTATCTTTCCAACTTGAGACGTTTCTGGAGATTATGCAAACGAGGTACAATAGGAGGCTGCACCCGACTATTCTCCATGTTCGTTCATTGTCATCGTCATCATCATTTTAAAATAATAAATAGGGTGGTGGCAGTTCAAAATCTGCAAGGTTGAGATACTGAAAATTTACGGTAATATTATGGTAATCTGCTCCTAACATTGCCAAAGCATCTGTTAGGGACTGCAATGCTCTGATACCATTTTGTTGTGAGAAAATAAGAGATTATGTCACAAAAATATAAGAATAAAATAATTAGTAGAAAATGAAAATTTTATTATAATATAGAGAAAGAATACAAAAATTATGGGTTTACCGTGTTTCTAACTTCTTATGAGAAAAAACCAATCATCAACTAAATTGCAGAGAAGAGTCAAATATATAGAGGGAACAAATAGGGGACGACGTCCAAACTCTCATAGTAGAATTGTAATTGAATTAGAATGCTAAAAATGAAGTCCAAAACGGAAAAGGAGACCAAAACAGAGTAGGGAGGTAGACAGGTGGGACGGCGGACGCCGTGGGACTGGCGCCCAATTTTGCTTGGGCGGAGTGCCTAGGCGCCTTGTCTTCATCCAAAAACCTTTTAAATGTGTTTTTTTTTCATTCCAAAATTTTCTTCGAATCCAACACAAATTCTTACTCCCAATAGGCTTCCGAATGAAACTTCAATTAGAATTCGTCAAGTAAACTTGAATGTGATTTCAACAATAACATTCCAAATAGAATTCGTTTTAATGTGCACTTAAATTAAAATTTCAATTTTCTTCAACAAATAATTTGGGTCACACCCAAATTCAAACAATCTTCATCTTGACACGAATTTCATTGCAATTAACAAAACTTCAAAAAAATCTCCACCGGAGACAAATTCCACTTTAAGGAATAAACTTGAACTTTTCAATAAAAAAACAGAAACGAACTTCTCCATCAAAAATTCTAACTAAAAATATTCTCCACCTCTGCTAATTGAGGGAAAAAGTGATCTAATGATCACCAAACAAAGTTGAAACAAACCATGTAATAGAATCACAACTGAATGCATCAAAAAATGATATTGGCTAGAATCAGCACCCTTAATCGCATTCAAATCATCAACAAACTCAACAGAATTGTACCTATACGAAACCTTATGGCAAAAAAATGGTCTATTTCTAGCAATTGAATACGATGATACTGTGAATAATGGTGGCAAGACAAATTTATCCATTTCTTCAAAATTCATCTGAGATGTATTCTTAAAAGAAGACCTTAAATTAGACTCCAAAGGTACAGAAGTCAACTCTAAGTCCACCAGAGTTCTTAAATTATGATGATTACTCGAAGATTTTGTATTACTCTACAAAATATATAAATGAGATTTTCTATGTTCCATCAATACAACACGGGCTCTTTTGATAATCTTCAAAACTCCACCTTCAACAGCGTACCTGTATTCTTTCGAATCAAGAGTATTTAAAGAGATAAGATTTTTCTTCAAATTTGAAACATGTCTCACTGCATCAAATGTTCTAACCGTCACATCAAACATTTTTATTCTGACCCAACAAATACCATCTATTCGACAAGGTGTGTTATTACATGTCATCATAATACCTTTTGAAATTTCTTCATATGTTGAAAACAATTCCCGAATTGATTACATATGGAAAGTGCAAGTTGTATACAAAATTCAAGCCTCATCAGGTTTGAAGTTGTAGTCAGATATAAGTAAAAACTCTTCATCATTGTTAGGATTTTCTTCAATACTTGTTTCTCCTGAAGTATTGATTTATTCTGCAACTTATAACAATTGTTTATCAAGTGTCCTTTTTTCTTGCAATAATTACAAAATTTAAAATTAGATTTTGACTTGCCCCTCAAATGATTACCATGAACAATAAAACCATCTCCATGATCCCCAAATGCTATAAAACACTTCATCTTCTTTGAATATAGAGCATTGTAGATTTCTTCGATTGTGAGAGTATCACGACTATATAAAATCATATCTCTAAAAGACATGTATGAGATAGGCAATGAATACAACAAAAATCAATCACAAGTCTTCTCCATCATATTTGACCTCCAAAGTTTCCAAATTAGAGACGGTTTCTTTAAAAATAGTTAAGTGATTCTTAAGAAATATACCTTCTATCATACGATGAAAATATGGACTCCACCTCTACATTAGTCAATAGCCTTTGCACCTTCCACTTCTATCTCAAAGTCCAATGCCTTGTACAAATATTTATGATTAGACTTGGATGAATATTGAGTCACTTCAACGACGACAACATAGCTTTAGCCTCAGTAAAGCAAAAGCACCTCCGCAAAACCATTATGTGCTTCGTCAAAAGCAAGTGCCTTTGCAGTAGACCTCTATAACAAGATCTAAGCATCCAGTCTCCAAATATAACAATCTTCAAGTCTAACGTCTCATGTAAATAATTAGGACATTTGTTCTTCCTCAGCTAGATTTGGGGGACAATTGAAGAATAACTGTATGTATGTATACTTGGGGGATTTTCAGTAACTGAAGATTTGGTGTTCTCCTTGGTATAAAACTTTAGTTTGCAGATGGGGGATTCTAGGTTCCAAATGTATTTTAACTGGCTCAAAAATCACAAGATGAAAACTGAAATCAAAGAATTGTATTTTATTCCTCAGCCTTGAATGAATTTTAAAATGATCATGGAAATCAAATGGTGCTCGTGAATCTTATTGACTGTATCATCTCTGATCAAATGTTACTACATAGTTTTGGTCTGTCAAGAAAAGAGGAGCCAGATTGCTCTTTAACGGACCAAAAAGAGTTTCACTAGCACTAATGAGCTTTCTACTTAGAACTCTAGTGGGCATGCTACATTGGATTGGACACAGAACTTTAAACTTGAATCAGGCAGGGGCCGCGCGAACGCAGGCCCCCTCTTATCACAAATTATGACGTAGGCTCGACCACTTGGGCCGACTTTAGACGGGCACCCCTCCTAAGTGCCATGGAGGTTGCCAATCTAGGCCATGGGCTTCTTGATCACCCATTGACCCCGTCCAGGTAAGTATGGAGATCGTTGTCATACCTTCCTATTATGTAGCTCACTAACCCAACATTCAACAAGTTTCCTGGGATAAATGAATGGATACTTTTGTAGGTTATTCTCTATGAAGCTTTGGTTTCAGGCTATCCTTTAATGTAGTGAAAGAGGAATTAACTACAGATAGAAAGAGAGAGTGCAAATAAGAGAGTACGCAGCTGAGGAAAATAAACAGCTAGAACAATACGAGTATAAATGATATAAAAATATTCGAGAAATTGATTCACCACGGGCATAATGTGATAAGTATTTCCAATAGTCTAAACTACACGCTTTGCAAATAGACCAGTATTGAAGACGTGTCAAGATTTCCGACTCTCTAAATATATGAAAATACTTGGTTTTTGCATTATGACCTACAAACTAGCGCATGTCTTAAGTTGCACTGTGATTGCTCATTAGATCCCCTGGTCAAGAAACAAAACGGCAACGAGGGTAGTAGTAAAATTGACAATTGAAAACTCAAATTCATGTATCGAAGCAGAAAAGCGTGCAGAATCTCAATGCATGTTTAGCAGATGAAATGCCTTTCACGATCCGGATTAACATAGAGTTTTCAATGTTGAACAAGGACTACACATTGAAATAACTTTCATATGCCCAACCAAAAGTTTCTTTTCCCTTCATATTCGATAGTTTAATTAATATTTTTTCGTATGATTAACTATGAACTTTGATTAAATTGTAATAGAGAAATAAATTTCTAAATTTTTCATACAATTATATGCAGTCTGGTCCATGGCAAAGTACATATAGCATTGACTAAGGATTTTTCTTGAATCATTAATCTATTGCTATTGTTGTTTTTTTTTCTTGAAATTAAACTCTAGTAGATTCTATCTTTAATTTCTCTAATACAGGTTTATGAGGTTCAAACAACGAGATATAATTTAATTTAGTTGATGTTTTAAATGCTTCCCTTCGAGTAACAATCTCTGGAGCTGTTGCATCCTTGTAAATTTCTGATTTGGAGTCAGAAACATCCGTAGAATTGATTGAAGCAACTGCTTTAGCCCATTCCCGAATCCTTTCTTTGATGGAATTATTATCAGCAGCCTTTTTATTATATCGAAAACTCAAATTATCTTCCTCAGCTACGAGATACAATGGTAGCTGTAATTCCAACTCACTTAGATCGAGATTGATGCCACATTCTGTGTAATTCATGCCAGCCATTGCCAGAGCTTCGATAGACATGTTTGCCTCTCAAAATTAAGATAGTAAACTCTGTACTTCCTTGCTTAAATTTGTGTAAAATTTGAAGGCGACGAGTAGTCTAGTTATAAAGCAATTGTAGCAAGATTACGAATTATATAGGACCTACCTTTTCAACTGTCACCTTAAATTACAGTTAGTTTTTTAATGAGGAAAAGGAATTGGCACTGTGTTGCATGTGATACGATGTTTGTATATCACTATACCCGTGCTCTCAAAATAAAAAGTAAACTAAATATAATGCAAAAACTGAGAGAATAGAAGATACTACGTTTCGTTTCTCCTCTAATATATTGTCTCCTTTTTATCTAATTATAAATTATATTAGGTTCCTCCTAACTATAATCCTCGTTTTCTTTAGAGATTGTCTCTTTAGTTACAGACTTATTTATTTAAATTATGTGTGCAACACGCATCTTACATATAGATTATGTTTATCGTTTTATCAACCATTTGATACATACGTAAAAAATTTATGCATGAATAGTGTCAAGACACGATCTCGTGACCTCTTCTTGCAAGGTTGATATAATACAAGCCTAAAATCTTAATAATGCAACTAAGGATGTGGTCATATAATATATGGAGAGCCCTTGTGACCTAGTGACCTTAGCCAGAAAGGTGGCCGTGAAAGAGAAGTAATTGAAGTGACATTTCCTGCAGTGACTATTGGAAGTCAAATCTCATCTTTTTCACCTAAGACAATGTGAGGAGGTTGCAAACCGATGATACCTAAGATACGACATAGTGACATAACTGAGTTTAACTAGTGAGTCATTGGAATGAGGCCACATGTCAAACATCTTGAAAGCCTCCACTCATTTTATTTGCCTATAAATAGTCACTTTGTCACTTGCTAAAGGTAATCAACACTTCGGTATTCTCACTATAAAAGTAATCCCGACTCCCATTTTTCTTCTCCGTTAGAGTCACTCAATACCCAATTTTGTATTATACTGTCTATTTGACTGACTTGAGAGCATAGGAATGTGTATGGTCACGACCTCCCTGCCTTTTGCGTTTCGAGAGCCTCCATTATTGTGCCCTTAACCATTGTGTTCCAAGTGCGCAGGTAAAATACATATGGAGGACAATAGAGGTGAGATTTGTTGATGTAGTCGATTCCAACCAAATTCAAAAGTCAAACTATGTATGACTTTTAGATTTTCCATCAAGGTAGTTCCACTATGCCTCTTCAAGCATTATTTCTAAGTCCATGACAAAATTGTTTTTGAGATCACCAAACATATAAATTTGTTTTGTGCTAATATTCAATTTTCAATTGAATCGTACCTCTTACATATTTATCGAGTTTAACCATGGTGTTGGTAACGTGACCAAAACCAATGGTTAGCCCCGCACGACACATGTTACTATGCTAATTCATTTAGGGTTCATAATCACTCATCTCATTTTATTGTTGGCAAAAAACTGCTATTTCACCTAAAATGAGCACAATGTCAAGCATTCTAT
This sequence comes from Fraxinus cuspidata, assembly GCA_903798385.1. Classification (NCBI taxonomy): domain Eukaryota; kingdom Viridiplantae; phylum Streptophyta; class Magnoliopsida; order Lamiales; family Oleaceae; genus Fraxinus; species Fraxinus cuspidata. The sequence goes on along the minus strand of CAIGRP010112831.1, from coordinate 6,784 downwards.
CAATCATATGGAATTCACCGCCCTTTTTTACCACAATCATTATAGACGAAAAATAATGTTATTAAACTTCACTGGTTCTTAATATCAATCTATGTGGTAATGGGTAGCATTACTCTAGATAGAATGGTCAGCTAGAACAATGTAAGTAGGATTATAACAATGAAAAAAATTTGAAGTTAGATGACCAACATGAAATAAACATATATAGCATGCCATGTCAATACTATGAAGCAAATGAGCAGTGTAACTTAAGGTGAGATCATTTGTATCTTTTGGACATGCAAGTTTGGTACACAGGAAATTCTACGAGCAGTAGTCTGACTAATTATGCCGAATCCAATATACAAAAATCAAAAATAGAATTTCATTTTACAGATTAACTGTCAATGACCATATCTCAATTTTACATGAAAACAGTACATTTCGTGAAATCTCAGAGATGCATTTTAAACAACATATCTACCATTTTACAGTGATTCGAAGTCGATCATGGAGTAAGAATTTGTTTAAACTCCTCTAATAAAACAACTAACAAAGCCCCCTCCCTACAATAAAGAACAAGTAAATGCAAGCTGCATTCCTGGTCTGAAATAATTGAAGAATAATGCGTAAATAAACAATGCATCCAAAACTGCATAAATTGATCCATGATTCTCAGTAGCATTTCCACGGATATCACCCTTAATGAACTGCTAGAACATGACAGTATAAAAGCTCTTGTATATAATATAAATTGAGACAATAATAAAGATACCCTTCATCTTTTCAACAATTTCAAGGGTATTCTTCACATTTCAAAAATATTACTAATTTGCCATATTTCGAGATTTGAGTATCACATACACTTCTGATCACTTTTGAGTCATATAAATATATAAACATGAACACACACACACACACACACACACAGAAGTAATTAAAAACAATAAATCATTTATTATAAAAATATTCAACAAATTTTATGTTAGGAGAGATGATTTGAAGTGAAAATGATTTTTATGAAGAATGTGTAGATAATAAAGTGAAAAGTCACGAGTTCACATGAAAATTTATTTTATTGAGAGAATGTAAGATTGAAAATGAGTTTGAGAAAAAATAATTTTTGAATAAGTTGTGCCAAACAATGCTAAATTTCCATAAGTATGCATATTTAGAATTGTCATTATTATTTAGAGAAAACAAATTAAATTTTAGTTAATTGTAGAAAAATTATCTTTTTCTTTACAAAAGCATTTTAGGTATATAAACCTCATATAAGATATAGCCATATAACTCCTAAAAAAGTGGGCATGGGTGTATGTGATTCTGAAATCTTGAAATATGACAGGTTAGTGAAATTTTTGAAACGTGAAGCGTGTCTCTGATATTGTTAGTAATGTGAGAGATGTCTTTGATATATTGTTGTGGATATAAGATTGGATGTGATTCATTTTGCAACATAAATATATTGTTTGTTGATGCTTGATGAAATATTGGGATTGTCCGAATAAGCTCCTCCACTCATAACCTAAAGGGTGAGCGACTCTCCTTGTTTGCCATCTAGTATGAGAATTAGCCTATGAAAAGATCAAAATGTAATTTTGTATGTAGGTAAGAGTAAAGAGAGAATACCTTAATTTCGTCCCGATGCCACATATCATATTCAAAGAGGATATAGAGAACACGATATTCTTTGATTTTATTCAATTTAGCCACAAGGTTTTACAAAAGATAATAGATCTTATAGTAATAGCATGATCATTTTTCATTGAGGGCATATCAAGCAAATGCCTTTACATTGACTAGAATAGATTGTGGGTATAGATCTCATATGGTCGTAGATAGCAATTAATACTATTGGAATCTCCCCTCAACCTTGAGCAATACTCTAAAAATTAACCATGTGTGTCATCTCTTCACTAACACCTGAGTCACTTACCTAGACCGCTTACTCGATCTCAGTATTCCATAGGTCAAGCTGGTCTTATGTAATGGATGAACTACTGAGCGGTCTCGATGAACAAATTCTTATCAGTGTCACTGTCAAGCTCTATTATAATTTCATCTTTTGACCAAAAAGAAGCAAGATGTAGACCATATTGGATTTAAATCATATTTCCGACCAATCTATAACTGCCTTCATTATGTTGTTGCCATCAAATAACACTTTTTTGTTTTGAATCTTCCAAATTATTTCTACAGGAGACCCAAGCCTATTATTTTTTTATCGTTCGAAAAAAAATTTGATTTCTCTTCTTAAATGTAGAAGGTTGCTATATTCATGATCTCTCCCTCCCTCCCTCCCTTCCTTCCTCTAGACTATAGAGCTTCATGTTTATTCTATTTCTTTCCCTCTTTCATCTAACCTTTGAACGTTAGTGAAGTGATTGGCAGCCCTACACCTATCAATAATTGTATTTGGAGCGCTGCACAGTGCACAGGAGAGGAAGGAGAATGTGGAGCACAAGTCAATTATCAATTCACCATTTTAGTGGGCTTCTGAAAGTATTATTATTTACAATAGAATCTACCACTTTCCGCCACCTTTGAAATTGATAAAATTTCTATGCATTTATTATGACTTACTCTGTATTTGGCAACAACCAGTCATTTCAAAATCTGCCTAAAGACTTCAGAGCCGCATAAAAATAGCACCGACTATAATGGAAAATACCCCGTAAAGTCCAGTATGATATTGCATACCAAATATGCATAGGTACTACATCTGATTTGCATAAAGTATATAAAAACATACAATAAATCAATTTTGTGAATAAATGAACTTCTACAGTAAATGAAGCTCTCGACGTACCAACCCAAGAAAAATAGTTCAGTAATCATGGCAAATATGTATCACATAATAATCAGGATCTACTAAATCAAAGTGAACTCTAATAACAAAACTTTAAATACATATGTTGAACCAATATTAGGATAAAACATGAACCTCGAACTACAATTGAAGTTCAAAATCAAACTTGTTATACCCAATCTTTCGTGATATGAACATAAGTAACACAAGAATTGGGTTCAGTTAGGATATTTTGCCGTTCAGCTGTCTACTTGGGCAATAAACCTTAAGGATCCAAAGATGAAGACTCAGCATAGCCTTATGTCCCATAGGCACACATACGGTCTTCGTGTTACATCTTGGCCTCACTCCCATTCAGCTATAGGTCTGAACTCTGCCAACACCCATTCAGCCATAGGTCTGAACTCTTCCAACGACGCACCCACTACGGTAACATTGTATCATATGCTATAGTAATATGGTGGCTGAAAATTCTTACTGTTCTCTGAGCTACAGGCCAAACAGGGTTTTACGACTTCTTGTTGATGTGATGAACCAACGAGGAATTTCAGCGTCGACAAAACTCATAGATAAACTATAAATGCAAGTTAGCTAAATGTAATCATCAAGCTTAAGACTCCGAGCTCTCAAAATCAGTTCGTAGATTTAGGGAAATGGAAGAGATGGAAAGGAAAGAATCAATGTTAAATTCGAAACCGTATGCATTACGCAATAAATATTCTTTTTACAATTCAGCATTCAAGTTATCCAAATACATAAAGTTATAAGTTATCCATTCTCCTCTTCCATTTCCTCCACTTAAGTGATCTTCTTATTACTACTTTAATATCAAGATTCAACAATTCCTCATCTCAATGGCAAATTGAGAACTTTTATGACTTATGAACCACTTCTCAACCTAGAAAAGATTAGTTTCAACTGAAACTGACAACTATACATCCCTTATTATATAAACAAGAACAGTCAAATCAAGAATTTAGTAACTACTAGGACAGATCAAATGAACATAATAATGTCTCCTACGAAAAGAGCCATTTTATTAGTACAAAGAACACAATAAATATACTCTTTAAATCTAAATCAACAGGAATTACATGCCAGACAAGAACAAGTACCTCCTCCAAGTCAGAAGTTAAAGAAACCATCCATTCCAGAACCCAAATTGTTGATAGCATTAGGAGAATTCAACACATCTTGGAACCAATAATTATCAATCGAATCAAAACCATCAAGAATTCCCTCAAAAATATTATTTATGTTACTGGATCCACCATTCATTGCCATCTCCACATTCTTCACATTAATCTCCTCATCCTCCTCGTCCTCTACCATGGCTGCCACACCTTTCTCCTTTCCTTCGTCCCCTTCATCTAACACAGCCGGCATGTGTCCCTCGAACAATGCCATGTGCCCGAACAACTTGTCCTTGCGTGAAAAGCTTGTACCGCAAATACACTTCCACTTAATCTCCCCACAATGCTTTAAATGGCTCTTCAAATCCGATACAACCGAAAAACTCTTCTTGTTACACCTGGTACACGAATACATCTTCGGGCAATGGCTTCTCTTGAAGTGGTTCTTCACACAAGTCGCACTTTTGAGGGGCCTAAACTTCTTGTGCTGCTTATTCCTATTACATCCAGCAAAAGGGCAAGAAAACCTTGTCCTCCGGCTAGTCAAATCAACAGCCTTTTCGGGCTTCGCCAAAGCTTCAACGGTCTTGAACTGATTCCCGTGCGCTCTCATATGCATCCTCAGATTCGCGTCGCGCTTGAATCCTTTACCACAAATCTCACAAAAATGGACATGTTCCGCCAAGAGCTCTACAGCATCGAGCTCTATTATCTCAAAATCATCAGAATCATCGTCGATATGAATCTCAATCTTGGTGTCCGCTAAATCTTTACCCGTTGCAACAAATTTTTCCGGCTTCGGCTCCGGCTCCGGGGTTTCTGACAAAATCTCAGATTTCAAATTATCATTTTCTTTCGGAATTGGATATACGGGAAAAGCTGGGGAGTTGGACAAAAGGGCAGCACCATTAACAATAGTCTGTTGGATAGCAGATGCAATCTCAGACGAAACCATGTTCATTTGTGCTTGGTCTAACAAAGTGTTGCTGTTGACTGAATCTAAGAGGAATTTCTGGAGAAAGTCCATACGATTTTGGACTATTGACAGCTTCATCAAAGGGCTTTTTGTGTTCGCTTCGCCCACCTCAGCGGCGGAGGAGGTGGTGGCTCCGGGTGGCTTAGTGGCCGCCGGAGTATGACGTATGTCGTTGCAAAATGACATTTTTGCAGTTAAGAAATTATACGAAGGGCAAACGAGTGAAGGAGAAAAATGGCTTCCTAATTATAATGGGATTTTTATACAACCGAGTCAGGGAGGTGCCAGGATTGACTTTATCAATTTTAGGGTGGGCTAAAACTGGCACGCGATTTAAGTGAGCACGTGTCGAAAGGACCCTTTTTCATCTGGATCATCCAATCAAAATTTACAAATTTAATAAAAAATGGCAGATATTATTTATTTATTTTTTGGTTAGTGTATTGAAATTTTGTCATCATAATTTCTATTAAAAAAAATTCTATGGAATGTCAACCTGTAACACTTTTATTCCAATATTCGAATTTGTTATAAAAGGCAGATGATAAGTGATGTTTTCAATGATGGATGAGTAAATAATGAATAAGAACTTGCCGTTATGAAGGAAACAACGTTTAAAAATTGAAAACGATGATTAATGCTCCGTAGAATGATGAGCAATTCGTTCGGGGGATGGCTTGTGTATAATTAGAAATCCCAAGACAAAAAGATATCAATAAAATTTGAAAGTATTTAATACATGATTATTAGGCTGTTAAATAATTATTTGTTGGATTTGGTTATGGAGTTTCGTTTAGCCCTATCTTTCGCTAATATTTGAATTTTTATGATCGATTACAAAAACACGTGAATGCAAGTAGGAGGTATTAAATCCCTATTTGTAGAGATTAAAATCCAAATGTAAAGAATTGAGGGACACTGACTTTGTTGATTTTTTTAAAAAAAAAGTTTACTTTTTATTCCTTTGCTTTCTATATAAATGATTTTTTTTTTTTAATATTCTTGATTTGATTCCAATTCGACATTTTGACCATTGATTCTTTCTCTCTTTTCGGATCGATGATGTATCAATTTTGAAAAGATTGGTAAAAGATATTCGTAAAGTTGGGTTAGTGGTACTCGACTTCTCTTGCTTCATTATAGTTTAATTGAATATTATATTCAAACAATGTATGGCTTATGACAGAGGAAGTGGGCAAATGCGAATGCAATTTTAGCAGCTACCTAGAGCTAGAATATGCTATATTGCCACCCCCGACCCTAGGGTCGGCCCTGGATTTTTGGATGACATATGCAATATTTTAAAATGATGCCCCTTTGATGAAGTTCAAAAAAAAAAAAAATCAATAATATTATAATATCACAAAATAATGATATTTAAATACTATTTAATTTTTTAAATGTCCTTAATAAGAAAATTACAAATAAAATTCAAAAGCACCTCTCAAATTTCATCAAAATTCATGTCATCAACAAATAATCATCCAAGCCCCTAAAATTTTCATACAATTCTATATGAGAAAACCTTAAAAATCATAAACATTAGATATTGCGTATAAACTTTGAAATACAACAAATCATGTAAAAATATTTTTTCTGGCATTTCTAGAAGCAAACTAACTAATTAAAATTTCGTTTCTAGCAAATTTTGTTCAATAGATATCAAAGATAAATCATTTAATCGTTCTTATAACATGGCTGATTGTAAATAAGATTTTAATAATTTCAATTTAAAAAAAAAATTCAACAGATGCAACAATAACATTAATTGTCAATAATACTCTATAAGCAATAAATGTATTTAAAAAATGATTCAATCTTTTCAAATAAATCAATATATCAAAAATTGTTTTTGTTTATTTTGGTATTTCAAATAAGTTAATA